>CM069907.1:140764674-141004606 GCA_036172215.1 Camellia granthamiana | reverse complement strand
ATTTGGTGCTCAAGGACAACCGAGCTCCCATCCACGACCCAAGGGGCAAGTTCAGACCCAATTGGACTGGTCCTTACATCATTAAGTCTATCTGGTCGGGTGGAGCTGTCGTTCTGATGGACCTAGATGGCCTAGAGTTCTCCCAACCGATCAATATGGACAAGTTGAAAAAATATTACCCCTGAGAGGCTCGCTAGGCCGAAAACCCGAAAGGGCGACTTAGGCAAAAGTTAGAGCACAAAAAATTTGAAATGATAAAAACTGAGCTCGCAAGGTTGAAAACCCGCAAAGGGCGGCCTTGGCAGAAGTTAAAGCGTAAAAGGAGAATGAAAATACTCGAGTGAACCCAAGCCTGAACTACGTAAGGCTTGATTTCCACCTTTGGGATACGTAGGCAACTTCAACCTGAAGTTCAGCCATAAACTTTTCCCCGATCAACTTTGTCCATTTGATCATCTCGGCCATCTTTGTCTATTCAGCATTCAAGAGTTCGGTTATGATCTCCGGTGCAGTGCTTTTCAGACTAGGGGCAACTTTCCGTTGCTATGCAGTGCTGCGGTACTATTCAGACTAGGGGCAACTTTCCAATTGCTGGGATCCGGGGTTGTGCATCTCAGTGACAGATTTCAGGCGTGTCCAGTTCTGATCCATATTGAAAATGGTTTTGAAAAGTTTTAATAAAAGTTTACTTTGTTCAAAATTAATTTTTTACAACTTAGACCATTTTTGGACCAAAGCGGAAAATTTTCAGTACCAACAACCTTCAATTTCATTGATTTCAATACAGAGTTCTCCTGCTCTCGCATACAAATTGAAGTTGCGTTTTATTACATTCATAAGAAAACTTGAAAGTACTAATAAAGCAATAAATCTGGGGCATAGATAAGTCAGGTGTTCCTGCGCCCCCTCCCAATGCTGGTCGAAGCCTCTGATGCCAATGTGGGCCCTTCCTGTGCCTCTTCATTGAGCCAATCCAAGCACTCATCAGACAAAGTGCAACTGAAAGTGGGAGCGGGGGCTAGGAGCTCTCTAGTCCTCCATGCTGTGGCATACCAGGTAAGCTGTGCGCCTTGGGCTGGGAATGCAGCAAGGTACTCTATCCCCTCTGGCGGGCAAGTCTGATCATGTCCGAACTGGCGCCGGAACCGGAACAGAAAATAGAAGACACAATGTGTCATGCCAATCAATTGAATCTCGGGTTGACGGGTCATGTTGTAACTCATTGCCGGCAGATTGAGCCAAGGACAGCGCCAAGCGATGCGGTTTGAAGACAAACTGCACATCCAGTTGTACCACCACCCCTCATCCAGGTCATCGACCAGGCGTTGTCAGAAAAAGTAGCCGCGAGCTGAGTATGCTGGGCAAGACTCCACAATCTGTAACTTGTCCATTAACCACACCTGGGGAGGGATGAAAAATGAGAGAATAAAATAGAGAGATGTACGATGAGAGAAAAGTAAGAAAAGGGTTTTGTGAGAAAAACCGAGCCTGAGGGCCGAGTGATATGAGCAATACATATGTGAGATTGGGTGGGAAACATTACCTGCAATAGTAGTGGGCTCCCCGCAAGCCTAGCCGTCTCCCGACAATGAAAAGCGTCTAAGCCCATCAATGTCTCAGCCAATGTCATGGCGATGCAGCTCTTGCCCTCCTTCAAACCTTGGGCAACCTCGATCAATCGGACACTGAATCCTCCGGAGCCCGGGGCAAGCAAGAAATGAGATAACAAGCATAGGCAAAGCGCGTGTCGCCGATAGCCCTACCAATAATGGTTGCCGCGGTCGCCAGCATCAGAAAACCGGCAAACCAAGCTTGGGATGTCCAGCTCCCCGTCATGAATCAATGATCGAGCATCATGCAAAGTGAGGCCGCACATTTGTCTTAGGGCTTGGACGTGGCCAAATCGGAGTTGAGGCAAGATTTCCTCGTTACGTTTGGACTCTATCAAAGCTTGGAAATCCTCGAAGGTAGGACACATCTCTTGCCGCTAAAGCTAAAGAGATGTGTTACCGAATTCCAAAATCTTGCCGCGGCATGGAGGAAAGGAAGATGCAGCGGAGTACGGCCCAACGTGAATAGTGCATTCAAGCCGAAGCCCCAGAAGTTCAACTTTTCCGAGCCATCTAGAGAAGCGATCCAATTTGTGAGATTTTAGGCAAGGAGTGCTTCCATTTGGTGCAAATTTGAGCTGAAATGAAGAGAATCCCGAAGCTGGAACTCATATAGAAGATAAGGTAGTGAGTGGAGGACAGATGTCGTCATTTCGGAGAGTCTGCCATCGATGGCCGGCAGTGGCTCATCAGTGGCCGGCAGTGGCACACTGATGGCCGGCAAGGCTCCATTGATGGCCGGCAGTACTTCCCTCTTGCTCATTAGCTCCCTCACTAAAGACCCAGTTGTCCATTGCAGTGGAGTCCTGCCCCTTGTGTCTTTCAAGGTCTTGTTTTGTCCTGTTGGACTTTGTCGTGTCTTGTTTAAGACGTATTATTTTCTTTTTTTTTTGTGCCAGGTTGTAATTATCTTCCTTTAACTTATCGAGTTGTTGCAATTTGCTTATCGAGTTGTAAACTTGCTAGGCTTTGTTTATCGAGTTGTTTTGTTATTAGTCAGTTCACTACCTAATTAGTGCAATTTGAGCGTTTGGTTTTCAAAACAAAACTTCGATTTCATTTACATTGTTGTGTGAAGTAATGCGATGCGATGCAATACATAGAATGTACAAACGAAACACTTTTTCAACAAAAAGGCTGTTTTCATTTCGTCATAGTTTCTTTTTACAAAAGAGCTTGGTTTTAAAGTAAATCAAATCTGCCTAACGCAGTACAATGTGCAAAACTACTAGTAAAAAGGAAAATAAAACAAAAGAAGATCAGCATATGAAGTAGCAAAATGTCTGGATCAATGCCAGTGGCCTCAAGTGCGGGAATCCGTCCTGGTCCTCTTTCTGGACGAAGGTCCAGGATCTCTACCGTCAGCATCTGACTCTGAATCTGACTGCGGACTCATCACCTCCTCGTCAGACTCATCATCATCAGGGGCAGGCCCCCGTGAACTAGTCCCTCGCCCTGCTCCCTCTGCTGCTCGAGGAGGTGCTGAAGGGCCCGCCCCTGCTCTTACTGGAACACCCGATGGGCCTGGCGGCAAGAAAGGAATTTGAAAGAGGGACAATCCACCAAAATGCATTAGTAGTCAAAATGTATCAGATGCAAAAAAAAATGATGTACTATGAATAGTGAATGATTTGCAGTGAATGTATACCGTGAGTGGTGCATGGGAACAATGTATCAGATCAATGCAGTGTGCAAGCTGTACAAATGATGGTGTGTTAAGAAAAGACTTCATGGCACGAAGTGCAGTTTGAACGAACTTACCGGAATGCTGTAGATACTGAGTAGGTCCATGCTCGTCTACTGTATCCCCATCACTGAAGCCGTCATCGCCAGAGACTGATGAGTGTACTCAATGGGAGCCTGCAAAAATGATTGAAATCATTAGTACTCTGCAGAATATCAAGTGAAATCAAATGACTGTACAAGGGATGACAGTGTAGTATATACCGGAGTCGAGCCATAACCTCCGACAAGCTCGTGACCAGCTGGAGGAGGAGCAAAGGGAACCTAATAAATCTCTCCAGCTCGCCCTCGAAGTGTCATAGTAGCAGACAGCACTGGCCATCCAGACCCCTCTGTCTCTCCTCAGGACCTCTCCTCCTACGAGACCTGGTCGCTCCGCCTCTGCCTCTCGTAGCTGGAGCCCTCGCTCCCTCTCCTCCTCGGACACCAATCAAAGGCGGCATCAGATGTGTCTGAATAAAGGTCGCGTAGTCGCCCTGGGCATGGAAGTAATCTGTCTCCAGCCCTACCATGAACTGGATCACCTGGTCGGCGGAGAACATGTGTGTCTCCTTCATCGATGGTGGAGGCGCCATCGGTACAAATGGGGCAGGCAACCCCAAAGTCTGACGCACAAAGCGCTCACTCAGAAACCAGGCCCGACAGATCGGCCCCTCGAAGAGGATACGGTACTGAGACATGATCTAGGCAACGCGATACTGATCCCGGAGTCCTGACGGAATCACCTCCCATGGTCGCCATGTAATCTGAGAAAGAGAACCAACAAGATGATCAGTCGTCAAATAACTAAGGCGAGTGCATTGGGTTAATTGAAATAATCTTATTGTAGACTTACCTCACGCGCCGCGACTGTGTCAAAATACTGCCGGAAGAACATGAAGCTCTCCCGGGTCCTACGACGGAGCGGACCGTCATATACATCAGAGAATGGGACCGTCACTGCAGTCTCCTCCACCGGATCTGGAGCAAGCGCCGGGAAGTATGCATATACCCAAAGCTGTTGAACAGATGTGATCAGTACAGCGTATGAACAAGAATGCAGAAAGCAGAATGCAGAATGTCGTACAGTACATAACAGATGCAGGCCTAGAAAGGCAGACATTAGATCCTGTGCATGTAGTGTATCATGAGCAGTGTGCAGATCCTGTGTGTGCAGTGTATGGTGTGCAGTGTGCAGCATGTATGGTGTACAGAAAATGCAAAGCAGAAAGCATACAGTGTGACAGTCAGTACGGAGAGTACAAATGTTAAACAAAGCAAAACGTATAAATGCTAAGCAAAGTAATGTAAAGGGGAACTAGGTTGTGCACCTCCCAAGCTCGCCAGTAGCCTCCAATCAATCTCCCACACATCCGAGAAGTGGAGCTCATGTATCCATAAAAAGTGGTGAGGCCGGCTGCGCCCCAGTTGTAGGAGCGGACCCGCGGAAGCACCACCAGGGCGCTCAAGAAGTACAAACCCACGGTATTCCACCTGTTCGAAAACAAGGTGGTACCAAAAAGGAACAGGAGGAAGCCCCTGGCGTACTGCTCCACTCCCTCATCAGTCTCAGGATCCTTCCCGCGGAACTGCTCCTCGAACCAAGAGTATCTAACCATACCCGCTCGAGCAAGGGGTGGACGTGCTCCAAGCAACACATCCCATGCAGCCACCCACTCCCCCATGTCGGGATCTAAGGGAATCGGATCACCTCCCACGCCCAGACCGGTGATCATAGCAAAATCAAAAGGAGTCATGGTCATCTCCCCTACTGTGGAAAAATGGAAGGAATTGGTGGTGTCCCACCACCTCTCCACAAGAGCCCCTAGGAGAGGGCGACTCGCTGTAACCCGCGTCAGGCCGCAGCAAAATATACCGAAGCCGGTCTCGTTGACAATCCAAACCTGTTGAACAGATGTGATCAGTACAGCGTATGAACAGGAATGCAGAAAGCAGAATGCAGAATGCCGTACAGTACATAACAGATGCAGGCCTAGGAAGGCAGACATTAGATCCTGTGCATGTAGTGTATGATGAGCAGTGTGCAGATCCTGTGTGTGCAGTGTATGGTGTACAGTGTGCAGCATGTATGGTGTACAGAAAATGCAAAGCAGAAAGCATACAGTGTGACAGTGAGTACGGAGAGTACAAATGTTGAACAAAGCAAAACGTACAAATGCTAAGCAAAGTAATGTAAAGGGGAACTAGGTTGTGCACCTCCCAAGCTCGCCAGTAGCCTCCAATCAATCTCCCACACATCCGAGAAGTGGAGCTCATGTATCCATAAAGAGTGGTGAGGCCGGCTGCGCCCCAGTTGTAGGAGCGGACCCGCGGAAGCACCACCAGGGCGCTCAAGAAGTACAAACCCACGGTATTCCACCTGTTCGAAAACAAGGTGGTACCAAAAAGGAACAGGAGGAAGCCCCTGGCGTACTGCTCCATTCCCTCATCAGTCTCAGGATCCTTCCCGCGGAACTGCTCCTCGAACCAAGAGTATCTAACCATACCCGCTCGAGCAAGGGGTGGACGTGCTCCAAGCAACACATCCCATGCAGCCACCCACTCCCCCATGTCGGGATCTAGGGGAATCGGATCACCTCCCACGCCCAGACCGGTGATCATAGCAAAATCAAAAGGAGTCATGGTCATCTCCCCTGCTGTGGAAAAATGGAAGGAATTGGTGGTGTCCCACCACCTCTCCACAAGAGCCCCCAGGAGAGGGCGACTCGCTGTAACCCGCGTCAGGCCGCAGCAAAATATACCGAAGCCGGTCTCGTTGACAATCCGGCGGACCCCCGTGGGGAGCACATCGTACCAGTCGTGAGCAATTGTAGCGCCGTAGCCTCGAAAGGAGCGAGATCTCTCCTGTTGAAAATACAGTTTCAAATCAAATCAGTGGTGTATTGAAAACACATGTTCAAATCAAATGAGTAGTGTATTGAAGATGCAGTTCAAACCAAATCAACACAGTTCGAATCAGATCAGTAGTGTATTGAAAATACAGTTCAGATCAGATTAGTGATGTATTGAAAATACAGTTGCATCCAGAGCAGTGATGTGTCAAAGATGCATTCGAATCCAGAATAGTGACGCATGAGATGCGGTTATGTGCAGTATATATAGGGTAGTAATGTGTAAGGCACATTCAAAGGCAGATCAGCAATGTATGGAATGTAGTCAGATCAAAGCGTGCGATGCAATCAGATCAAAACAGCGCAAGAGATACAGGTATTCGAAAGTAATACTACAGAAAAACAGAGGTGGTACCTCCACGGCAATGGCCAACAAGTGAGACATCGGCTCTCTCAATAAGAGGTCGTCTGGTACATCCTCATCAAAATCGGTAAAGGTATGGATGCCTCCTGCCACTGGAATGATGTGAGTCTCCGGATGGTACACCGCAGGGTAGAAGGGACGTACGTCCAATGGTAACGGCTGAGGCTCAACCTCTGGCTCAGCCGCAAACTCTGCCGCTAACTCTACTGGAGGGAGTGCGGGGAAACCCTCGTCATGAGGCACATCGTCAGCCATCTGAGATGGATGCGAAAATGAGCAAAATGATGAAATTTAGAATAAACTCAAACCCTAAGAGAGAGAAAATTCAAGAAAAGTTGAAAAACCCGGGAAAGTGAACTAACCTCGAGAGAAGATCGGGGGAAATGATCCTTGAATGTGGGAAATAATGAAAGAAGCCTCAGATGCAATTTCTGATCGGTTCAAATCGAAGAAAACCAAGAATCCTTAGTGATGCAAGGTTGTATAGGGTGTTAGGAAATGTGTAGAATGCGCGAATCTAGAGAGAAGGCACACCTAAGAAGGAAAAAAATTGATTTCCATGGAAGGGTTTGTGAGGAAATGGGTTGGTTTTGAGCCAATTTAAAGACCCACGGCTTGAAAGCCCATTTTGCGCGAATCTGCCACCGATGGCCGGCAGGGGCACATCGGTGGCCGACATCATGTCATCGATGGTCGGCAGTGGGTACAGATGGCCGGCGGTAGCCGGCGGTTCTCTCTGGTGACCAGCAAGCCTTCTCCAGCTTTCCTGGCCTATTTGATCTTGGAATCTGTTCCCGGGTCCCAACAATCCCGCGGAATGCTCAAAACTTGATTCGAAACGCCTCCGTGGGAGCTCGGGAATCACGTCCTCAATATACAATGGTTTACACCCATCAATGCGCACGAGGTGTATCCTTTTGACGCATCCCAAACCCTCCGAGAGGTAAACCGGAGGTCTCCTTTTAAAATGTCTTTATTAAGCATCTTTCTCTTCTGTTGGTGTCAATTAGCATTCGTCTGTTACAATAAACACCCATCTAGTTCACATGCATTGTTTTGCATATCTCTAAAATGCATTGTCATGCGTTTTCTCTATCATGCATTGTCATGCATTCTCCTTGTCACGCATCGTCATGCGCACCTTACATGCATTGTCATGCATTTCCTTATCCCTATTATGCATTGTCATGCATTTTCTCTATCATGCATTGTCATGCATTTCCTTGTCACACATCGTTATGCACTTCCTTATCATGAGTTGTCATAATTTCCTGCTTTACACATTGCATGCGTTTCTGCGTGTGCTTTACTTACATGTGTTTATGCATTTTACAGGAGGTTACACATTGCTTGCGTTAATCGCGCTTACTTTACTGATATGTGTTCATTCCTGCTATACACATTGCTTGCATTACTGCATGCTTTACTTACATGTGTATAATGTATCTTCCAGGTGGTTACACATTGTGCACGTTTCGACGTGTGCTTTACTGATATGTGTTCATACCTTTGATTGCTTTACACATTGCATGCGTTTCTGTGTGTGCTTTACTTACATGTGTTTATGCATTTTACAGGAGGTCACACATTGCTTGCGTTAATCGCGCTTGCTTTACTGATATGTGTTCATTCCTGCTATACACATTGCTTGCATTACTGCATGCTTTACTTACATGTGTATAATGTATCTTCCAGGTGGTTACACATTGTACACGTTTCGACGTGTGCTTTACTGATATGTGTTCATACCTTTGCTTGCTTTACACATTGCATGCGTTTTTGCGTGTGCTTTACTTACATGTGTTTATGCATTTTATAGGAGGTTACACATTGCTTGCGTTAATCGCTCTTGCTTTACTGATATGTGTTCATTCCTACTATACACATTGCTTGCATTACTGCATGCTTTACTTACATGTGTATAATGTATCTTCCAGGTGGTTACACATTGTGCACGTTTCGACGTGTGCTTTACTAATATGTGTTCATACCTTTGCTTACTTTACACATTGCTTGCGTTACTGCATGCTTTACTTAAATGTGTATATCTATTTCCAGGTGGTTACACATTGTGCACGTTTCGGCGTGTGCTTTACTGATATGTGTTCATTCCTGCTATACACATTGCTTGCGTTACTGCATGCTTTACTTACATGTGTATAATGTATCTTCCAGGTGGTTACACATTGTGTACGTTTCGACGTGTGCTTTACTGATATGTGTTCATACCTTTGCTTGATTTACACATTGCATGCGTTTCTGCGTGTGCTTTACTTACATGTGCTTATGTATTTTACAGGAGGTTACACATTGCTTGCGTTAATCGCGCTTGCTTTACTGATATGTGTTCATTCCTGCTATACACATTGTTTGCGTTACTGCATGCTTTACTTACATGTGTATAATGTATCTTCCAGGTGGTTACACATTGTGCACGTTTCGGCGTGTGCTTTACTGATATGTGTTCATACCTTTGCTTACTTTACACATTGCTTGCGTTACTACATGCTTTACTTACATGTGTATATCTATTTCCAGGTGGTTACACATTGTGCACGTTTCGGTGTGTGCTTTACTGATATGTGTTCATACCTTTGCTTACTTTACACATTGATTGCGTTACTGTGTGCTTTACTTACATGTGTATAATGTATCTTCCAGGTGGTTACACATTGTGCACGTTTCAGCGTGTGCTTTATTGATATGTGTTCATACCTTTGCTTACCTTACACATTGCCTGCGTTAATCCCGCATCTTTACTTACATGTGTTCGATTCCTTCACACATCATACACGTTGTCACATGTGCTTTACTTACATGTGCTCAAATTCCTGCTTCACACATTGTATGCGTTGTCACGTATGCTTTACTTACATGTGTTTATGCACACTTCGCATGCGTTGTCACGCACTTTTCAAATGCATTGTTATGCATCTTTCTAACAATATTGTACCTGTTAAGTTCATTTCTTTTTCAGACACGATATTGTATGTACGGTTCATTTGAAGCTGGCATGGCCAGACAAGCCGCACAGGTATTGTATGCACTCCGCGTGAAACGTGGTAAGAATTGCATAATTTTCTTACATCCTTCCTGTCGGAATATGTAGGACTGTTGTTCACCTGCTTAAAATTGTTGCATGATTTGCTTCATTACAGCATTCTTGGCATGATTATTAGTCATGCTCTTGTATCTTGCATACCGTTTGCATTTTGCCCCAACCTCCGAGCACATCTCTGCATGCCTATATTGATTGATTGTCTGAGTCTTCGGCCTTGTCAAAAATGGGTCGTCTCTGGGCTTTGACACTCACTCCTGTCACTTTGTGACTGTTGAGTTCTGTCAAAGAGGGGCAACTATAGACACCCCATTTTTGACCGTCCTCAAGACTTGGTTGTGCTTGTAGGTACACCCAACAACTAGTTTGATTGCTCGCTGAGTACTCGACTGTCGCGGCGGAACGTCACCGGTTCGAGCTTCCCGGACCTTGTATCCTTTCTGCCCTTTTTTTTGGACCTTGGCTAGGTCCTTTCTTGGTGGACCTTTTGGTGCACTACCGGCCATGGCATGGCACTGCCGGCCATGTCGTTGTGCCTGCCGGCCATTGGTGATGCCCTGCCGGCCATCAGTGAGCCACTGCCGGCCATTGATGATGGCCGGCACCCCCCTATCTCAGCTGGTTTTCCTTTAGATCTTTTGAGCCAGCTGGTTTTTTGTTTGCTCCCCTCCATACACGTGTATGGAGGGATGGAACCCTTGTAAACCTTCTTGAAGAAGCTTTAGCTTTGCATTCCTCTATATAAGGAGAGAGCCTCTCTCCTTAATAGGGGTTCAGCTACTTTGAAGAGAAAAGCTCTCTTTCTCTCTATATTGTTTGTATTTTGTGCTTAGAAGTTGGATTTCCTTGCACTTTTACACTACAACACATAGAGATACACCACCACTATTGGACCAAGCTTTTTGGGAGGTCTTCTTGAGGTCTGAAAACTGGTTTCCACCCCTTGAAGTTACTGGTTTCGAAGAGGGTCTTCAAGGGTGAGTATGTTCCCCATTTTTGCACCTTCTTGTACCTCACTTTAGCCCTCCTTGCATATTGATTTGGGCTTTGCTTATAACTGAAAAAAGTCTTGTATTTAAGTGCTTTTGAAGTTTGTTTAAGGTCTTTTTGTTGCTAGGGGTGTGTAACCCCCTTGCATGCTTTGTTTGGCTTTGTTTTAAGCCATTCCTTGAGGCCTCCGAGCTAGCCTTGGTTTGGCCTTCTTACCACTGAAATCCAGTGGATTTTCAGTGGTAAAGGTGTGGTTTTGAGGTCCTTAATCAGAGGGGGTGCCCCCCTCTCTTTTGGTTCCTCTTTGCTTGCATTTTTGGCCTTCCAAAGGACCATCCCTCCATGCATTTTTGAGGCTTGGTTCAGGCCTATTTTTGTGACTTTTAGGACCTGCCTTGGCCCTGTCCATGGCTGGTTTGGTCATATTTTGCATGCATCTTGTATGTGTTGTGTAACTCCATTCATAGCTCATCAAAGTAGCATGTGCGCTTAGCTTGTGTTGAGTCCATTTCAGTGGGTTTTTGGTGATGTTTTACCATGCCATGAATCTGTTTTGGGTTGGTTTTGTCACTCCATGCTTGCATGATGCACTTGTAGTGTAAATCCCCTAAACTAGCTTCATATGCTCCATGCTTTGCCATGTCATGTTAGCTTGTTTGGTTTACATTTCAGCATGTATTTGGTCATCATTTGGCATGTCATGACCCTATCCATAGTTGGTTTGATCATCCTTTGCATGCTCCATATAGGTGTAGAACAAATCTTGTTTACTAGCCCCTTGTGCATGATGTCTTGACTCATCATCCTAGCATATTTTGGCTTCGCTCTAACATGATTTTATGCTTATTTTGGGCTGCTCTAGGACTGTTTTGGGCTGCCATGGCCATACCACTCGTGCTTTGTATAGCTATAGTGTAAATGCTTAGGCTAGTCTTGGGTTTTGAGGCTCTTACCACGCCATACATGTGATGTTTGCATGTTTTGCCCTCATTCCATATGCTATTTCAGTCCATGAAATGTTTTCGTACACTTGCATTTGACATGCCTTGAATGCTTTATAGAGCTTGTGCTTTACGCCTCAAGAATTGACTTTTGTACATGCCATTAAGCCTAAGCCTTTGGCTCATCATTTCAGTGCATTTTGGGTCTTATTATACCATGATGTAACTCTGTTTTATGTTGTCCAAGTCTTGTCATGATTGGTTTCAATAGGTGTAGTGCATTGCCTCTTTAAAGCCTTGCATGCTCCATGTTTTTGGCTTTGTGTTCTAGTCTATGTTGGCTAGCTTTGAGCTTAGTTTTGGTCTTGTTTAGACCTACCCTAGGACTGTTTTAGGTCCCCTCGGCCCTTTGGGGTTTGCCTTGTATAGCCATGGCTTAAGTCCCTTTGCTCACTTTGAGCTTTGAGCATCATAATATGCTATGCTTGCATTGTTGATTTGATTTGGCATCACTTCACATGAGATTTCAGAGCTTACCTCATTGTCATACATCCGTGTTTGTTGCTCCTTAAGTGTGCTTAAGAGTTGTCCTCTTTGTGCCTTAATACTTGAGCCAGTTGGCATACATGTTTACCTTGCCATTTCATGCTTTTCATGCCATCAATTCATCGCTTTTGGCCACTGATTTGGGCTTAGTTGAGAGCTGCCCACATTAGTTTAAGTCCATCCCTTTGCATGTTGTCGCATGCCTATCTTGCATATTGTTGTATGCTTGCTTCATCTTTGCATGTTGTCACATGCTAGCCCCATTACATGTTGTTGCATGTTCATGTTGCATTTTGTCATGTTGTCCAAGGTTGTCACCTCACATCATGCCTATGTGCTTGTTGCATGTCATTAGCCTTGTTAGGTTATTTATATTGCATGTTTGCCATCCTTACGTGTTGCATTGTTTGGATTAAGTGTTAATCCGAGCACGAGGAACGAGGAGCGTTTCATACTCCGAGTGATGGAACGTGTCTCAATTCTCGGTCGCCGAAGCTCTTGATGATTCATGATAGAGTTCTAGGCTTTACTTGCTTTATTTGTGCATTCATTTTCATATTGATTTGCACAAGTTAGATCTTTGGCCATCATGCATCGGGATGCGTGATTGATGGTCGTGGATCTGACTAGGCCTCTCCCTTGATGTTTTGAGGTGATATGGGGTGGCATAGTGCATACATGCCCTTGGGAGACCCTCCCTTCTCTCTATTTTGTGCTTTGTTGCAGCTTGGTGTCACAGCACACCAGTGGCCGGCAGTGCACCACTGATGGCCGGCAGTGCCCTATTGTTGGCCGGCATCTCTCATTTCATGGCCGGCAGGCCACTGGTGAATCCCCCAGCAGTGTTTTGGTAAGTTCCAACAACAAACACTGGAAGACACCCTGCGAACAGTGCCTCTAAAGAGCAACCGCAAGGTGTTTCGAGGCGAAAAACCGAAGCGAGCATGCATACCTTCCTCTTCTCCAAACAGAGCTGGAATAGCATTCATTTACTGCTTACTTGTTAGTTAGTAGTTGTGTAATAATTAGTTGTAGCTAGTTATTAATTCGGTTTTGTAATAATTAATTAGCTCGTGAGTTAGTTAATTAGGCGGCTTGTATTATTTATTCGGACCCTCCGAGCGAGGGCAATTTTGTAATAAGTGTGCGTGTGTGTGATGTATATCTTCCAACCCTACGTCTTTCTCCCTTTTATTTATCAGCTTATGATGGTTAGATTAGGGCATGTTTCAATTTGCATACTTATGCTCGCATGTTTGCATCCATTCATCTGTCTTGCATGCACTGGGCTCAGCGCATCATACTAACTGCATTGTATTTCAATTCCAAGTTGAATACGTGTTAGCTGTAGCATCTCATATGCCATTCTTAGAATAGCCGAGCCTGTCTTAGTTGCATTTTTGCATGTGTTGCATTAAGCATCTCAGCATAGTTAGGATCCATGCATGTTTTCTAACTAGCTTCTGTTTTGGCTCGGAGTACTAGGTAAGCTTTTATGCTTTAGCATCCTTGCATGTGTGTGAGTGACTGCCATGATAGCATGCTTGCCATGAGGCTATGTGCTTATGTGATATACCTGCCTGAATGCCTGTGGGTGAAGGTTGGATTATCTGAATTGGAACAATTCATCGACTGTGAGTTTTAAGCCCACTTGAGAGTGGCAAATCACCATGTTTTCTAAGCCCACCTGAGGGTGGCAAATCCATGTCTTAGCCTACTTGCGAGTAGCACCATCAAACCATCTTTCAAATAAACAAATATGAAATATTTTGTTCCAACTTAGGCGATCCAATCTATACTTGTATGATGTGCGCATCACGTAGTAAATCTAGGCTAATAACCGGAATAAGAACACATAATGTTTTCAAAATTCGATATCATCGTTAGTAGAGGCCGATCTTCGATCGGGCGAGCGGGGGTGCTCATGAAGTGACCTTCCCCAATCGTACCCAAGTTCCCGAGCCGAGGCAACTTTGGTGATGACGGACACGTAGCCTTAGGCAAACGAGTCAGGGTTTTCTAAATTCCCCAAAATAAAATATTTAGGTGGCGACTCTGTATCTGGCAAAGCAGTCCATGTTTGGCACTTCTTTCAAAAAAATCAGTTTTCAAAAATAATTTGCCAGATTTGGACTCTTTGATGATTCATTGGTCTTGCATTGCACTCTGTGAGATTAGATACAGGACCGTGACATTGAGTCCTGAACTGTAGTGAGCCCCAAATGAACAAAACGGGATTTCCCTCCCGGGACGTTCAGAGACGTCTATACAAATTCAAACCATTTTCGAAAGCGAATATGAGTTGAATTCGTTCAAAATCTCGCGACTTAGTCTATACTTGCTTGTGTGCGTCACACAGTAAAGTTAGCTAATAACCGGAATAAAAATACATGAGGTTTATAAAACAAAATATCATGATAGTAGAGGCCGATCTTTGATTGGGCGAGCGGGGGTGCTCATTTCAGGACCTTCCCCTCTCGTATCCAAGTTCCTGAGCCGAGGCAACTTTGGTGATGACGGACACGTGGCCTTTGGCACAAGTCAGGGTTTCCTAAATTTCCCTAAAACAAAATATTTAGGTGGCGACTTTGTAATCTGGCAAAACAATCCAGTTTTGGCATTATTTGATTCAAAATCGATTTTCCAAAATGATTTGCCAGATTGGACTCTTTGGTATTTATCAGTTTCACATCGCACTTTGTGAGATTAGATTCAAAACCGTTACAAGAGTCCAAACTGTAAGACCAATTCGAGCTCTCCGAAAGGGGGCGCGAAAAAGTCGAGCTACACCTGCTGGCCATGGATGGATGCTACCGGGCAAAAAGGATGTACTGCCGGCCACTGATGCATTGGAACAGAGAGCAAACAGAGCAAAATAGTGTATTTCTCAAGGGTTGTTTGCACACTTTACCTCTCCTTTTCATGGAAAAATCAAAGAGGGGACAAAATTTGGTTCACAAACCATTAATCAAGCAATTTCATTGCATGATGGCTTGTGAAACCAATTGTGCAAGTTTAATAGATGCAAAATGAGACCGAAATGACCATCGCCCTATCATGCATGATCAAGGGTAATGGAGACCTAGGAAAATGGCACATTTCATCACTTTTGAGTATGAAATGTCCCATTTTCCTTGTGTTCAAATTAACATCCGATTTGAACACATGCAATGCAACACAAAAGAATGCTTATCTTGCCTCTTTTACTTGCCAATTTTGTTTACACATTTTAGTTACCAAACCATTCATTAATAAATTTGTCCATTGGTGAGTGTCTTCTAAGATGAAAGAAGTGCCAACCAAGGGATAGTTTAAGGTAAGAGAGAGATCATGCCGTTGCTAATGAACCCTCAAGGAGGATTAAACCATTAAGTATGAGCCTCAAACTCAAGCTTAAAAAACCCTAAGGTTGAAACAACCCTTAGAGTAAATGAAAAAGATGAAGAAATGAGGGAGATTGTAGAGATTATAAGTGCTAAAATTAGATGAGAAAAAGCACTAAAACATGCAATCAACTTAAATTAATGGTGGTTAAAGCCTTAAAACACCAAGCTAGTGAAAAGACTTACACTACAACTATGCAATACAAGACTCAAAAGGTACCAAACAGCCAAAATAGTGGCAAAATAGTTCAAAATAGAGTGTAAAACATGCTGGACTTGAGCCTCAAATAGCTAAAACATTAAGCTAATACATAGGGCTAACTAGGCATGCAAACAAGACATAAGGAGGAGAGGCTAACCCCTACAAATTTTGACTTCAAAATGAGTTTTTTGCTACTGAAAAACCTCTTAAATTCAGTGTTTAAAGGCCCAAAAAAAAATGGTTTTATAATGGGAAGCAAAAGTGCAAAGGCCTTAATGAAAAGGGATAAAGAAGAATGAACCACCCTCTAACCTTTAATGGCCCAAAACACCAATTTCATCCCATGAAAACAAAGTTTGTTATAGCTCAAAACTAGCCCATAACAGTAGGAAAAATACGGAAAAATAAGAAAGCAAAGCAAGCTTAAAAGACTAGTATTGTACCTCTTGAAGAGAAGAGTGGTTCCAAGCAACAATTCAAGCCAAAAACAACTTGTAGAGCTCCAAGAGGGCCTCTAACAACTTCATCTTAAAGGTGATCCCTTTTGGTTAAGGGTCAATGTGCAAAAGTGTAGTGTAAGTAGGCAGAGGTGTAGGGAAATACAAGAGAGAGGGGGAAATCTAGAGAGAGGGTGAAAAATTTGAGTCTTAATTCTTCCCACCTCAAAACATGAGAGAGGACCTCCCTATATATAAAAAATATGAATTCCATACAAAGAGATCCAGCCCTCCACGTGTGAGCAGATACAAGCCTCTGTGCAACCAGCTGGCACAGCTGGCACAAAATATATGCAGAAAACACTGGTGGCCGATGGCCGACAAGGCATCATTGATGGCCGGCAAGGCACATCAAGGGCCGGCAGGCCAAAAGCCTTGGCCGGTAGCCCTCATAGATGGCTGGCAGGCCACCAAAGGCTGCAGAGGGGAGAGACCAAGACATGGTCCAAAAAAGAGACAAAATGGATGCAGGGTTTGGAGGGCTCA
This sequence comes from Camellia granthamiana, assembly GCA_036172215.1. Taxonomy (NCBI): domain Eukaryota; kingdom Viridiplantae; phylum Streptophyta; class Magnoliopsida; order Ericales; family Theaceae; genus Camellia; species Camellia granthamiana. The sequence continues at coordinate 140,987,895 of CM069907.1, read as the reverse complement.
AATCTGTGGCGTTCCGTTGAGGACTTTGAGCGCTCGGCAAGCAATCAGACTCGTCATCAGATGTATCTGCAAGAACATCCAAGTCTTGAAGGGCTGTCAAAAATGGGCTGTCTATAGATGCCCCTCTTAGACAGAACTCGAAGTCATGAAATGACGCGAGTGAATGTCAAAGCCCAAAGATGATCCATTTTGACAAGGCCGCAAGACTTGGACAAACAATCAAGACAGAAAATAGAGTGGTTGCGCCCGCAGGCTGCCTACGTATCCCTTTGCAAGGAATCAAACCAACGTAGTTCTGGGGCAAGATACAAATGATATGCATGATGCAAGAACATAACTCATGTTCATGCAAAGAGGCTGTAATGAAACATTTAAATGCAAATACAATGCAATGAAAATGCCACATTCAAACAAACCAAAACAAGGTAAAACATCTCAAACATGGAAAGAAATAAGTAAATGAACACGCCCCGTGTGAGAATCATGAGCCAAACCACATTTCATGCTGAAAAGATGTAAGAAAATTATCCAAACTCAACTACGCGGCGTGTAGGAAAGGCGAAAAGCAACATAACCATCGGGCTCACCCAAGGTTTCAACCAAAATCCTAACGTGTTGTACGAACAAGGCAAGAAAGCGATGTAAACATCGGGGAATTTTTTTTTTTTTTAACCAAAGCAAACGATCCTAACGCGTCTTACGTGAGAGGAGAAAGGTGAACAAATCCAAACGCGTCTCATGTGAAAGAAGAAAGTGAATACGTCCAAACGCGTCTCACGCGAGAGGAGAAAGTGAATACGTCCAAACGCGTCCCATGCGAGAGGAGAAAATGAATACGTCCAAACGCGTCTCACGTGAGAGAAGAAAGTGAATACGTCCAAACGCGTCTCACGTGAGAGGAGAAAGTGAATACGTCCAAACGCGTCTCACATGAGAGGAGAAAGTGAATACGTCCAAATGCGTCTCACGCGAGAGGAGAAAGGATGGAAGGATGCGATTCGAAAGGCACGAATGATTTTACCTGGAACTTCGCTGAATGAATCATACATACAATATCGTGCATGTGAAGGAAAGAGACTTAACAAGTACGATACAGTATGAATGCATGCTCTATGCGAGACTAACAACCGAGATACAATATTAATGGCATGTTCTATGCAAGAAACGAAAGCATAAGCATATTCTATGCATGACTGGTAATAGAAGCATATTCCATGCGTAAAAGTAGATGCACGTTCCATGCATGATTCAAGATCGAATGCAAGATGAGCATACAATTCCCGTGAGATGCACATCTTATAACAACATATGTGAAATGCATATTCTATGCCATAAGTGAAGTACATGTTCCATGCAACAACGAATAAGACATGCATGTTTTATGCAAGATATCAAAGCATGATTTGACGAAAACAAACTAAAAGGCAACTTCCGATTCCCCTCTCGGAAGAACTACAATGTGTTTAAAGGATACACCTCGTTCACGTTGACAAGTAACGAACATCACGCATCGAAAACACAGTTTCAAGCTTCCGCAGAGGCATTCTGAACCAAACAATGAACAATCCCTTCACTTCTTGGAAACCAAGGACATAACACAGCATCAGGCCCAAGAAAGCTGCCGGCCACTTGCCGGCCATGAGAGAAGGCCGCCGGCCAGGTGCCGGCCAACAATGGGCATTGCCTGCCATTGATGGCAGATTGAGGGCAAAATGGGGTTTTCGGCTCGGGCCTTTAAGTATGGATCACCACACTTCATTTCCTCACTTTCCCTTGCTCGAAAATCCTCTTCACCTCTCTCTAGACCTTCCTTCTCTCTAGATTTGCACTTTCTACGCGTTTTCTAACGCCCTACGCGAAGTTGATTCGCTAAATCCCCTTTGTTTACTTCACTTTGAACCGATTGAAATTCAATTTCGGTGTTTTTTTTTCTCACTTTCACCATTCTAGGTTCATTCCCCTCGAGTTTCTCTCGAGTTTCGTGCACTTTCCCCAGCTTTGACTTTTTCCCCCACTTTCTCTATCCTAGGGTTTTACTTTTTCCAAGTTTACCCATTTTTCTTCATTTGTCCTCACTTTTCACCCATATCGTACCTACTTTCAAATGGCGGACGAGGTTCCTCATGACGGGGCTCCTCCGGAGGTTCCCCTAGTGGTTCCACCTATACCGGAGGTAGAGGAGCCGATAGCTGATATTGAGGCTGACTTAGAGCCAGAGTTTGAGCCCGAGGTCGAGCTGGAGCCGCTACCACTGAGGGTACGGCCTTTTGATGTGGCACGGTATCACCCACAGACACACATACTGCCTACTTTCGGAGGCACCAGACGCTTCACTAAGTTTACCCGCGGTGCGCCGGAGGACCTTTCGTGGAGGGAGCCGGAGTCTCACTTATCGGCCATTGCCATCGAGGTGAGAACACTGTTTTCAAGTATTCCTGCCTTTCTTTATTTGCATTTCTTGCACTTCCTTTTATTCAAATATGCTACCATCACTACTTTATCCAACTGTACCCTATTTACTGCATTTCTTGCACTGCTTTGTATTTAGATCCACCTGACTGCATCTCATACACTGCCTTTATCTATGCACTGTTTTCATCTGATACATTTCATGCACTGTCTTCATCTGATGCATTTCTTTCATCTGGTTACATTTCATGCACTACCTTTATCTCATACATTTCATGTACTGTCTTCTTTTACCATAGGGCGTCTCAAGCCTTCAGAGGCTATGGCGTTACGACTGCCAGAGATTGATATGACGAGGTCCTAGCTGGAGTTCGAGACATCAACGATGGGGCAAGCTTCGGCCTGTTTTGCTCTGGCTTGACTCGGGTTGTCATGAGTCATCCCCTCCTAGGAGCATTGGTGGAGAGGTGGTGGGATACCACGAACTCATTCCATTTCTCCACCGCAGGTGAGATGACGATGACTCCTTACGACTTTGCCGTGATCACTGGCTTAGACATAAGGGGTGATCCGATCCCTATTGACACTGATATGGAGGAGTGGGAGGTAGCCTGGTTCAAGCTGTTAGGAGCATACCCACCTATATACCGAGTAGAGATGGTGAGATACACTTGGTTCGCAAAACGCTTCAGAGGGATTGAGCCCGAGACGGTAGAGGAGACTGAGCAGTACACCAAAGGCTTCCTGATGTTTCTTTTCGGTACCACCTTGTTTTCAAACAGGTGGAATACCGTTGGCCTATATTTGCTGAGTGCCCTGGTGACCCTTCCTCGGGTTCGTTTCTACAACCGGGGCGGAGTTGGCCTCACTACATTGTACGGATACATGAGCTCCACCTCCCGTCTGCAGGGAGGCCTGATTGGAGGCTATTGGCACGCCTGGGAGGTACACATCTCAGTTTTCCTCTTTGCACTTTACATTTTCTGCTTTACAGTTCCTGCATTACATCTGTTCAACACCTGTGCTTTCTGCTTTGCACTTTATATATCTGCTCGATACTGTATTGATCACATACCACTATATTTTTCCTACAGCTATGGGTATACGAATACTTCCCGATTCTCGCCCCGGAGCTTGTTGTGGAGCTTTCGTCGACAGTACCCTACTCACGGATATACGATGGTCAGTTTCACCGCAGGACTCGCGAGCCTTTCATTTTCTTCCGCTGGTACTTTGACACAGTAGGCGCCCATGAGGTATTCCGAAAGCACGGTCATTTCATTGCTGCTTTGAAAATGTTCACTTAACAACTAATACTCTGTGCAACTTTTATTTGCAGATCAAGTGGTAGCCATGGGCCTTGATGCCAGGGGGTACGGGGCCAGTTTGTCGGCGCATGGGCCATTTCCGGCTATCATATTCTACTTGAGGATCCGATTTGCCGGGCCTAGTTTTTGGGTGAGCACTTCATGCGCCAGATTATGGGTGTGCTGGACCCAGTCGTCCCAATGGCTCCACCAGAGTCCATGTGGTCCACAGAGAACCTATTCGCTGAGGAGGTCATCCAGTGCATGGTGGGCCTTGAGGTTGACTTCTTCCGAGCAGAGGGCAACTATGTAAACTTCATCTTGACATATCTAATGCCACCCTTGATGGGTGTTCGTGGAGGTGAGGAGGCAGGGGCTCCTGCCGCGAGAGCGAGGCGCAGAGTGACCCGAGCGAGCAGGGCCCAAGGCAGAGGGGCTTCCCGAGCAGGGCAGAGGGCTGATTGGCCAGAGCTCCCCACCATGTTAACTTGCTGGCGACACACCGGAGAGCCCTACCAGGTCCCGATTGAGCCCGCAGCGACTGGTCATGAGCTTGTCGGGGTTTGAGGCCCGACTCCGGTATGAACCACACTTTAGCACTTACACTCTGTATTTCATTTCAGATATATCGATGGCAGATACTAATCAATCAAATATATTTGCAGGCATCGATCGAGTATACAGGAGGTGCCCTTGAGCTAATAGCCTCGATGATGGAGATGATACAGAGGAGGAAGGCGCTACTCAACCTCTACGGTATCTCGGTAAGTTTCTTCAGTTTTCCACTCCAGGCATCAAATATTGACAAACTGAGTCCACTGACACACTGACGCACTGACATTACTGAAAACATCCCACATTGTACTAATACATTGCATCGATAGGCCACATATGACGTACTACACTTACATACTGTATTCACATTGTATCTGACTTCTGTATATACTCATTCATACTTTACTTGCATCTGATACACATGTTATAACTGATACGCAACAACTACCTTTTTAGATCCCACCTATGTCGATGGCGCCAGCAGGAGTTGCAACACCTGCATCAGCAGTACCTACCCTAGCAACAGGGAGGTGAGAGAGACAGAGTCCAGCATAGGGTCAAGGCAGAGGCAGAGGCACCTGAGACCGGAGCAGCCCTTCAGAGCCCATTCTGACTAATGATGATGTTGAGACGAGCGACTCTGAGGAGGCAGCGAGTCAGCATTCAGAGTCATTTGAGAGTGGAGACGATGACGTCGGCTTGGGTTCCGAAAGCGAGAGCGATGCCGAGGCATGCTCCGAGGTGGAAAGCGGAGATGACTTCGATTCAGACTCTGGTCCAAAGAGAGACAGCGGTGCCGACGGAGACAGTGCCCAAAAGTCCTATCCTCCGAGGAAGAGGACGAAGAGGGCTTCTCGAGTCTGAGGCGACCAGCGCTAATTTATTGTATTTTTGATTAGTTTTTTTTTGCTTATAGTTTTAGCACATTGTATAGCTTCGGAAAGGTTTTATTTTCTTTAAAAACTTGTACTGCACTTTTTGTAAAAACAACCATGATCAGAATGAAAACCAGTTTTTATTCGAAAAAATGTTGTATTTTGTATCATGAGCACCACTTAGCATAGAAATGAGATTGAATTTGATAATGGAAATCGAATACTTGTATTGCCACAACAGTCTTAACTGAGTAATGAACTGACCAACAACTGAAATAACAGCAATATATAACTCGATAAACAACACAACTACAACTCAATAAACAAAAACAACACAAGTACAACTCGAAAAGCAAAACAAAACAAGTAGACCTCAACAAACGCGCTAAAGCCCAAAAAGACTCAAAACAAGACTCTAAAACACACAAAGATAAAAAACAAAACACATGCTTTCAGCACTTTCCAGCACAAAGAAGGACATTAGGCTAGAGAGGGAGATTGCTGGCCATAAGTGGTGATTGTTGACCATGTGCCGGCCAAGAAGGGTGGCCTACCGACCATCCATAAGCCTTGTCAGCCATCAATGTGTAGGTCCTCCAAAATGTTGACACCTGACTTCCACTTACTGCCTTATCTTCTACAAAAGGTTGAGCTTCGTGATTTCTTCATTTTAGCTACAAATTCTTCACAAAATGGAGTCATTCTTTGCCGAAAAACTCTCGAATTGGTTTGTAACTTTAGATGGCTCGGAAAAGCTGAATTTCTGAGGTTTCGGCATAAACGCACTTTTCCCGCTAAGTCGTTCTCTGCTTTGTTTTTTGTTCCTACATGCTGCGACTAGATGTTGGATCCTGATTACTTATGTCTTTAGCTTCGGGGGACAAGAGATATGCCCGACAATCGAAGAATTTCAAGTGTTAATGGAGTCCTGGTGCGATGAGGAAATCTTGCCTCAACCCCGTTTTGGTCACATCCAAGCTTCGGGACGGATGTGCGGGCTTACTCTACACGAGGCCCGATCCTTAGTTCACAACGAAGAGCTAGACATTCCTAGTCTGATCCATCGATTTTCTGCCGTTGGTGACCGCAGTGATCTTCTTTGGCGGGGTTTTCGACAACATGCCCTTTGTTTGTGTATGTTGGCACATTTCCTTCTTGCCCCTAGTTTCAGCGGGTCTAGCATTCGATTAGTCGAAGTAGCCCAAGGTTTGAAAGAGGGCAAGAGTTGCATTTGTTTGGCGTTGGCCGAGACTTTGATGGGCCTAAATGCCTTCCATCAGCGAGAGACTACCAAATTTGCAGGGAGTCCACTACTTCTTCAGGTAATGTTTCCCACCCTTTCTTATATATGTTTCTCACATCTCTCGGCACTCATGCTCTGTTTTTCTCTCAAAACCCTTTTCTCGCTTTTCTCTCAACATACATCTCTCTATTCTTTAATCTCTCTTTTTTTTCATCCCTCTCCAAATATGGCTTATGGACAAGCTGAAGGTAATGGACTCTTGCCTTACATACTCAGCCCAAGCATACTTTTTCCGTTAACGGCTAGTGGATTTCTCGAACGAGGGATGGTGGTGCCATTGGATGTGCAACAGATCTGCTGCTGACATTGCTTAGCGTTGCCCCTGGCTTAATCTGACCGAAATGAGCTACAGCATGACTCAGCAACCTGGCATTCAGCTGATTGGCCTCACACATTATGTATTTTACTTTCCGTTCCGGTTCAGGCATCAATTTGGACATGATCAGACTTGCCCAAAGGATGGGGTAGAGTACCCGGTTTCATTCCCCAGCCGAGGCTCACATTTGGCTAGGTACCTCACTGCTTGGAGGATGAGAGAGCTTCTGGCCCTTGCCCCTAGTTTCAGTTGCGCACTTTCGGCAAGTGCTTGACTTGGTTCGAAGATGAGGCACAATCCGGGCCCACTTTAGCATCAGAAGTTTCCACAAGCATAAGCGAGGGACGCAGGAACACCTGACTCAGCTATGTCCCAAGTTTATTGCTTTGATCTTACTTTTCAAGTTTTATGCATGTAATAAAAACAGCTTTGATTTGTATTGAGAGTTGGAGAACTCTGTATTGAAATCAGTGAAATTAAAGCTGTGAGCACTGAAACTTTTTCCTTTTGGCCCAAAAATAGTCTAAGTTGTAAAAGGTAAATTTTGAGCAAAAATCAACTTTTATCAAAACCTTTCAAAACCATTTTTGATAAGGATCACAACTCGACACACACAGAGTCAATCCTTGAGATGTACAACCCCGGATCCGAAGACAACAAATTGCCCCTTGTTTGAATAACACTGCTCAGCACTGTAACCAATTCTCAGAGAGGATCACAATCGAACATTCAAGTAAAGAAGAGACAAAGATGACCTGATCATCACATAGATAAAACAGTTGATTTAGAGGTGTTTACGGTCGAACTTCAGAATGAAGTTGCCTACGTATCCCGAAGATGGGAATTAGGCCTTACGTAGTTCGGTTCGGGTTCACTCGAGTATCAACGCTCTTTTTTTGCGCTCTAACTTTTGCCAAGGCCGCCCTTTAGGGTTTTCAACCTTGCGAGCTCAATTTTTCATTTTTCTTTTTTCTAATTCTTTGTGCTCTAACTTTTGCCTAAGTCGCCTTTCCGGGTTTTCGGCCTAGCGAGCCTCTCAGGGATAATATTTCTTCAACTTGTCCGTGTTGATTGGTTGGGAAAATTCTAGGCCATCCAGGTCCATAAGAATAACAGTTCCATCCGACCAGATAGTTTTGATGATGTAAGGACCAGTCCAATTGGGTCTGAACTTGCCCCTAGTGTCATGACCCAAACCCGCCTCTATGGATTAAGGTCATAACTGGCCAATAATCAAGGGATTACCTACGGCCTCAAACCAAATAAAACATATCTTATCAGAGTTGAGGGGCCAAAATGGAAGCAAACTTACAAATTGTTCATAGAGCTGTGCTTACATGGTATAGCAAAATCATTCCAAAAATATTTCGTAATAATTCACACATGCCCATAGAGTTAATCTATATCCAGGAACTTTCAGTCATACAGTCAGCCAAACAAACATGTATATATACAAAGGTGATTCAACGTTTTCGTCCACATAGCAAAGATATAACAAAAGAACAAAAGGGCGAAAACAAGTCTCGTGCGTGAGACGTTAGGGCTGACTTCTCAAAACTTTGACTGTTTCTCACATACTTCACCAAGGCTGGATTGAACATCTCTTGGCTCACCTACATACATAGAATGAGAGTGAGAGTGAGCGAGAGCCTAGTGAATAATATCAAATAAAGAAGATACGTGAATGAAGTTCAAAACAGATATACATATATCAGACGGCCTTGGGCCCATTTATGGTTTTATCTAGTACATTATACGGCTTCAAGCCCGAGCATATCAAACGGCCTCTGGCCCATTTCATCCATGTCCGACGGCCTTTGGCCCAATCATTCATGTCCGATGACCTTTGGTCCAATCATTCATGTCCGACGACCTTTGGTCCAATCATTTATGTCCGACGGCCTTTGGCCCAATCAATTATGTCCGACAGCCTTTGGCCCAATCAATTGTGTCCGACGGCCTTTGGCCCAATCAATTATGTTCGACGGCCTTTAGCCCAATCAATTATGTCCAACGGCCTTTGGCCCAATCAATTATGTCCGACGTATGTTTGTCCACAATTCAAATTAACAAACTTATGAACTCAAATAGGAGTAAGCAATTGGACAAATAACATACTTTAAAATATCTTTACTAAGATATTACTCATAGTGTTCTGTCAGTGGATCCGTCCTTGTGCTCGACCCTACATAAATCATAACACATAATGGGTCAAAAGCAATTCAATCCGTTTTTAATTTATTCATTCCTCTTATGCCTCTTTCTTATCTTCTTAATCCATTCACAATGCTCAATGCATGCCTAAGAGTGCTTAGAAATGAAAGAACGGAAAATGAAACACCAGACGTCCATTTAAAATTTCAAAAACAAGGCTTCCTGCTCAAGCGTAGCTTTGGCCGCTTGAGCGGACCCCCCTTTGTCTGCAAAAGTACTGGTTGCCTTATTTTTGCGCTCGAGCTCAACTTTGGACGCTCAAGCTAAAAGTCAAAATACGTGTACAGACGCTCGAGCGTAACTCTTCCCGCTCGAGCGGACATCAATGTCTGCAAAAGTTCTGGAAGCTAACATTTCACGCTCGAGCGGCGGTTCCCCTGCTCGAGCGGACATGCCGAATTCTGAAATTTCCAGAATTGTTCTTAAAGTTCAAACTCAATGTCCAAGGGTTCAAAACTCAAGTTTTGGACACAAAAACATAGAAACACATTACATAATATGAGAACATAACCAATATGAGACCAATTGTTCAAAATCATGATCTAATTCTCAAATTAACCAACATTTCTCTTGTATGGTCAAAACCCATGCATTCAAACTTCATACAAGCCTCATATCTCCATGGATCATCCAAGCATGTTAATTATTGACTCCAATCCCACTTTAAATGGCACAAATGATGTTCAAAATCATGGAATCTATTAGACTTATGCATGCATGTATGATTTGGTGCTCAAATTCTCATGGCCAAGTTTGGGAAGACTAAATAAGTGCACTTTTTGACTTTTTATGAAATATGGGTTGGATTTGGGTTGGGTTTGAAGTGATGTATTAGAGAGGTGATGTGACTTAAATAAGATGATGTGACTTAAATAGGATAGTGACTTTTTGGATTTTTTTGAGGATGCCAAACTTGAGTTTAACTTATTACATGCTTGATTATGCAATATCATGGAAATACTCTACATGCATGGTCATATTGACTTTAAATACTTCAAATTCAACTTAATTCTTGTTATTGATTACCATATAACTTGAATTCACAAAATTACAAACTCAAACTCATGAATTTATGCTCCATTACTCACCTAGGAGCTTCAATCTTCCAAATTCTAGTTAATTCTTGAGTTGATCTTCAAGATCTTCAAGCTTCTAGATCAAAGCTTCAATTGCCTTCACTCTCTCTCTCTCTAGCCGACCCTCTCTTTCTCTCTCTGGAGTAATCTCAGCCAAAGGAGAGAAGAATGAGCTCAAACATTGCTCATAAGTGTAAATAGGCCACTTATACACACACTTGACTAGTCAGCTTAATTAACACTAGTTAATTGAGCACTATTAAATCAATTTAATCTGATTGATTCGATCCAAATAATTTTCAATTAAATTTCACCATAGGCTCTAAAAGTTTCGCCAATCACAATGGCACAGTCAATTTCGGTTTCTATGGCCGATAAGGCCTTCAATTTAAATCTTAAAGCAAAAAATCAAACAGATTTTCCTACGGTGAACAGATAGAAATACAAAAACACATATAATCACATAATTATCACACAAGACCATACCAAACATATAATCATAGTCATAATCATAATCAAGATCAACTAGCATAATACGGAATAGGGTTATTACACCTAGGGTCATGGATGGGAGCTCGGTTGTCTTTCAGCACCAAATCCCCTTCTTTGAGATTCCTGGACTTGACCTTCTTGTTATAAGCCCTAACAATCCTACGTTGATAACCCTGAACACGGTACAGTGACAGCATCAGTTCTTCGAACTTGCTCTGTTGCCAATCTGTCTCTGCTATCTGACACTTAACCATAACCCACAGCAGCGGAACTTCTATTTCGATCGATAGAACAGCTTCCATCCCATAAACAAGAGAGTAAAGAGTTGCCCCAGTAGACGTTCGAATTGAGGTCCTATAACCCCAAAGTGCAAATGGCAATTTGTCTGGCCAGTACCTGTAGGTCCCAACCATCTTCTGCAAAATATGTTTAATGTTCATGTTGGTGGCCTCAACAACTCCGTTGGTTTGCAGCCGATATGTGGATGACTTATGAAAAGCCACGTTGTATTTCTCCAACAAGTCAATTACTTCTTTCTTGAAATGGGAGCCATTATCTGAAATAATCTCGGTTGGGACTCCATAACGGCAAATGATGTTGTTTCGGATGAACTTAGCCACATGCACTGCCTTCAACACTGCATAAGACTGAGCTTCCACCCACTTCGTGAAGTAATCAATTGCCACCAGAATGTATTCGTGCCCATTTGATCCTTTCGGTGTGACTGTGCCGATGACATAGATTCCCCAGACTGAGAAAGGCCATGGTGAAGTCATGTTGTACAGCTTCGACGGCGGGATATTCATGCAATTAGCATGAATTTGGCATTTGTGGCATCGCCGAACAAAACCAATGCAATCCTCATCCATAGTAGACCAATAGTAACCTTGCCTGAGAATCTTCCGGGCTAACATTACTCCGTTCATGTGCGCTCCGCACTCCTTTCCATGGATGGTCTCTATTAGGCGCTTTGATTCCTCTACGTCGACACATAACTTGTGCATTCCCAGATAACCCCTCTTGTACAGTTTACCTCCACAGATGATAAATTGAACGGCCATCCGCCGTATTGCCCTCTTATCTTTGGCATTTGTCCCTGGTGGATAAACCTCATTTTCCAAGAAGTTCCAGATATCATAAAACCAAGGGTTTTGACCTTGCACTTCATCTATTGCGGCGATAGACTCGTAGGCCGGTATATATCTCTGCTCAATAATGATCGAATGCGTCCGAACTCCAAACGGGATGTCTATAATGGCAGATAGAGTTGATAAAGCGTCAGCGAACTTGTTTTTTTCTCTTAGTAGATACGTGAAGGTCAGTTTTTCAAACCTAGGAATCAGAACATCTAAAGTCTGGTGATAGATCTTCATCTTTTCTTCTTTAACCTTCCAATCTCCTTTTGCTTGAGACACAACTAGGTTCGAGTCCCCAATGATGTCCAACCTTTTTGCCCCTAGTTCTAGGGCGGCTTCCAAACCAGCAATACACGCCTCATATTCTTCTTTGTTATTAGATACCTTTAACCGGAGTTTGAAGGCTAGAGGTATGTGGAAATTATCGGGTGCTATCAGCAACACCCCTATCCTATACCTATATTGATTAGACGTTTCGTCAAAGTACATTGTCCAAATCTCTTCCTCGACTTGCAGAATAGCTTCATCTGGGAACAGGTATTCTACCGTTTCATCCCTTTCTACTGGGTGATCTGCCAAGAACTCTACTACCGCTCTCCCCTTAGCAGACTTGCGAGTAACATACTTCAGATCAAATTCAGAAAGAAGGAGCAACCAACGGGCTAGCCTACTCGTAAGCGCTGGTTTCTCGAAGAGATATTTGATGGGATCTAATCTCGAGACCAGAATTACGGAGTGAGCTAACAAGTAGTGCCTCAACTTCCTGGTAGCCCATACCAAGGCTAAGCAAGCTTTCTCCAACGGATTGTAGCGAGCCTCATAATCCAGCATTTTCTTGCTCAAGTAATAGATTGCTTTCTCCACCCTATCCTCAGATTCCTGAGCAAGCATACATTCCATTGTTGGGTCTATTACTGACAGATACAAAATCAGAGGCTTCCTCGGCTTTGGCGACGACAACATAGGTGGATTCTGAAGATACTGCTTGATCTGCTCAAAAGCGAACTGACATCGATCATCCCATCGGAATTTCTTTCCTTTCTTCAGGAGACCAAAGAGTGGTTCACAAGTCAAGGTTAATTTTGAAATAAACCGTCTTATGAATTGCACTTTACTCCGAAAGCCTCGCAGCTCCTTTTCAGTCCTTGGTGGTGGCATTTCTAGGATGGCCTTGATTTTGGAAGGATCTACCTCGATGCCCCTCTGTGTGATCAAGAAACCCAGCATTTTCCCTGCTGTTACGCCAAAAGTACACTTCTGCGAATTCAACCTCAGTCTGTATTCTCTGATCCATTGAAAGAATTTCTTCAAGGCGGTGTAGTGGCCCTCTCTTTCCTTGGACTTGACAATCATGTAGTCCACGTACACCTCGACCTCTTTGTGGATCATATCATGTAGAATTGTGGTTGCAACCCGTTGATAGGTAGCCCCAACATTTTTTAGCCCAAATGGCATCACCCTGTAGCAGTAGGTTCCCTACGGCGTAATGAAAGAAGTTTTCTCTCTGTCCTCGGGTGCCATCAAAATCTGGTTATACCCAGAAAATCCATCCATGAAAGAGAGCAACGCATGGCCTGCGGTGAAGTCTACCAATTTATTTATGTGTGGCAAGGGAAAGTCGTCCTTCGGATTGGCTCTGTTCAGATCCCTGAAGTCTACACACACCCGGATTCTGCCATCTTTCTTTGGCACTGGAATAATGTTGGCCAACCAAGTTGGGTACTCAAATACTAGCAAGAACCCTGCTTCTATCTGCTTGGTGACCTTCTCCTTAATCTTCAAAGCCTAATCCAGGTGTATTCTCCGTAACTTATATTTGATGGGTCGAGTCTCGGGGTCAAGAGGGATCCGATACTGTACAATCTCAAGATAGATTCCAGGCATGTCTTCATAGGACCACGCGAAAACATTTTTGAAATCTTTTAATAAAGCGACTAAGCGCCCGCACTCCTCCGAAGACAACGTGGACCCGATCTGGACCAAACACAGATCCTTCTCAGTACCTACATTAATCATAATGATTTTATCAATGAGGGGTTTTGCAAACCTCTCCTCCTCTCGATTAATCAAATTTTTCAAAACCAGAGGAATTCCTTCCTTATCGTTTTCATCAAAATTTTAAAAATCATGATCAATGCAATAAACAAGAGGCACATAGAAATACTCAGAATCTGTAGTAGCATTCTCATTCAAAAGATCCAGCTGATCCAAGTCCTCAATTACAACCGACTCAAAAGAAAAAGAAAAAAGAAAAAGAACGACTTGGACAAAACCTCGACATCCAGGTTATCAACCCCAAGAATGCCGAACCCAGACTCAGAAGAACCGAAATCTGATTCTGACTCCACAGACTCTGTGGAATCAGATTCTAGTTCACTACCTGACTCAGAACTGCTACACTGGTAGCCCTCCTCCAGCTGCCAAATAAGGGATGGTGCATCAGATACATCCAAGATACTACTAGAAGGGTTTGCACCCAGTTGGTCTCCGATCATGGAAACGGTCAGGTTATCCCCCAAGCTGTCTGAGTTGATCAGAGGATCCAAAAAGAGACATGCCAGTGCTGCTCCTACCCCAAGCTCGCTGCTATCGGAATCACTTTCTGTGCTCTTTGCAGTTTTAGCAGTAGTTGGCTCAGCCCTTTCTTCGGCATCACTGTCTTGCAGCTGCAAGTTGAAGAAAATTTTAAAGCCGGGAACACGCTGCTTCTCAGAATTGAACGATGGTTTGGGGAAACCACAAAATGGGAAGTCTTCACCTTCCTGAACAAAATAACCATTCACGGTTCCCCGAATTGGTCGATGCACAAGCTCGTAGCGCTACCCGGTCTGCTTAGCTTTGGCTCTTCCGACCATTTCCTTCCCTTTCCTCACCCAGTCCTCTTTGGTGGGCATATAGCCAAGACCAAAGGCATGCGGGTTATATGGCACATCGGCCAACGCAGTGACGCCCTTCCGGCTACTTCTTCTTAGGCCCATTCCTGGCACGTGTTAGAGTTTGTTCATGAAGTACACAAATTGGGCACTAACATACAAACCCTCATCAACAGCCAAGACATTCTGAACTACTCGGGCCTCAGCCAAGCTAAACCCAGAAAGGAAAACATCTTCTTCACCATGCACGATTTCCAACATAGGTGTAGTGACCTCTGGCGGAGGATGTATAGATGAATTCCCAAAGACTATAGCTACCCCTTTTCCGTGAGGGTACCTCAGTATCTGGTGGAGGATGGAAGAGACAGGTCTTACTTGGTGCAACCAGGGTCGCCCGAGTAGTAAGTTGAAAGTGGCCGAAACATCCAAGATATAGAGCTCGATGTCCTATTGAGCTGGGCCAACTGTACTCTAATCTGCACTGTCCCCATCACCTCTTTGCTTGTATTGTCATACGCCCGAATCACCTGGGCTATAGGTACAAAATCGGCCAGTTTCAGACCAATAGCATAAGCCATACAACAAGGACAGATGTTGATTGCCGACCCGATGTCGACCAATACCACTAGTATCCACTTTTCTCGGCACTCTATGGATATATATAGAGCCTTGTTATGTGCAGAGCCTTCTAGTGGTAGTTCCTTGTCTTAGAAGGTTAGAGTTGACGCAGGGCCTCCCGGGAAGACTAATCCCACTAGTTGTTCCGGGGTGGTGTCGATGGACAACTTAGCTTTATCCATCGCTATCAGTACAGCCTGTCTATGCACTCGCGAAGCCATAAGCAGACCCCAGATAGATATATCAGCTTGAATCTTCTTCAACTATTTGAGCACAACCTCTTCCTCTAACTGCTTTTCCTTCTGTTTCTCAACTTCTTTATCCTTCTTGGATGCCTCGAGTTGGTCCAGATGCGGTGGTTTGAAGTATCGGCTGTTTCTTGTTATATGGTCGACCTCTTCCATATACCTAGTGTTGTCAGGAAGGTCTTCGCCCCAATCCTCGTCAGTGTGGGCAAGATGCAGATCATTATCTTCCCACTATATACCTCCGGCAACCGACAAACAATTGTCTGGTTCTGGTCTAAGTGTTCTTTCAGCAGACCACTTCAATAAGGCTTCTCGCTCTGTATCAGCAATGCTCACGGCGCCCAATTCTTGAGCTAAATTCTTGACAACGGTGCTCTCCGGTAAGTTCCCCTTGTCTTCGGCCATTCCGGCCACTGCAGTGGTTCCCGCTTTTTGTTCTTCCAGCTTCAATTCAGTTCCCCCATCTATATCGGGTTCATCACTTAGCCATCCAAAATTGTCTGTCGACCCGTTCAGATAGAACCAATCAATATGCACGTCCCCTTGATCTTTCTCATCAAAGAACTGCAAATTGTCTATGTCTTCCTCTAAGTCGGCTAGGTCATCTAATCCCTGACTTGGCCCATCTTCTCGAACTACACTGACCTCCATCCCAGTCGCCAACACCACTTCTGGCTTAACTTGGTCCACTAGGACAATATAACAGCACGAGTTGCACACCTCTTCAGATAAGTCCTCAGAGCCCTTGGGCAACGGACTGATATTCTCCAGCAAGGCTGACCTCCCTTTATCTTCCACTGTCACCACCACTGGTTCGGGTTGGAGTGAAGACGTGCTCATCATGCATAAGTCCGTGCTCTTAGGGATGAAGAACGCCGGCTTAGGTAGGTAGGAAGGGGTGATGTATATACTGGGGTCATAAGGGACAGCTAGTGTGTGGATGAGGTTTAAATGCCGAGGTGGAGGGACTTGGTTATGTGGTATGAGAGGATTTGTAGTGACGTTGGGTTTTTTGGGAGGTGCTATCACCTTATTGTCAATGAGATCTTGAATCTCATGACGTAACCTATAGCATTGATCAGTGTCATGACCGTGCTGCTGGTGAAAAACACAGTATTTGGTCGGGTTGTATCTCAGGGGGAGAGGATTAGGTAGAGGGCGAGGCTCTAGTGGTTTAAGGTGCCCCTTTTTTATTAAGACCCCTAGTGCTTTAGATAAAGGCATGTGGAGTGGGGTAAAGACCCTTTAAGATCGGGCTTGGCTGGTTGAGGTTTGTGGAGTTGTGTTGGAGGTGTTGGCGAACGGGTTGGCAGTTTTGGGTGTGGTGGTGACCATGCTCACATCCGAAAGCCGTGCAGAAGTGCTACCACCCATAGTTACGTTGGAGTTGCGTGTAAAGGGCCTCTTGGGCTGTTCCTTCTTATGGTCTATTAGCCCCTGCTTCATTGCATCCTCAATTTGAACTCCTATTTCATGGAGCTCAGTAAATGTAAACAAAGGCAAGACTATCATCTTCTGTAATAATCTCCTTGCAAGTTACGGACCACCATTCTGATTTGGTCCTTTTCAGATAGCCAGATAGTCATCATAAAGGCCTTGGTCCTCCATCGAGTCACAAAGTCCGAAAAGCCCTCATTCGGCTCCTGACGGGTTGCTTCAAGATCACGGGTAGTGACCTCGATCTAGGTATTGTAAGAGTACTGCACGATGAAGGCCTCGGCCATTTCCTCCCAACTTCTTTCACAGAATCTCGAGTTTGGCATACCAAATGGCCGCTATACCCGACAAGGTCCGGCTAAAAAACGACAACTTCTGAAGTCTGGTGAGATCCATTGGTCGTAGGATATCAGAGAATAACCGTAGATGGACCATAGGATCCCTGGAGCCATCGAATCGGTCTATATGTGGCATCTTGAATCTGTCCGACAGAGTCACTGCGGCGTCTATGTATCCATCCTCAATATCAGGGATTGAATTCACGCCTTGCGCCCATTTGAAGAGCTTTTCTAGCTTGTTGACCTTCAATGTAGTGAGGTTAACCTCGAAGTCAAATGGCACCTCCATTTGGTAAACTGGTGCCTTGGAGGTCTGATGTGGGATCGAATCTGCCGGGATGCCCATATTCTCTTGGACATTGACTATGACCCTGGGTGCCAGAATTCTCGCTGGGGGTGCATGGGATGCAGAGGCTACTGCCGGTTGTGATTACTGTTGCTGAAGCTTATCTATCACTTCTTCTTGGCGGGCTACCAACCTCAACTTGTGAGTTGTGGCCTCAGCTTGGTGGGCAGCATCTAGCTGCATAGTCTCAATAGTCTGTTAGAGTTGACGAAGCATATATTCCATGCTTACTGGGGGATGTTGAGCTATCAGAACTGGCGAATACTCTCTTTTTGGAGTAGAACTAGAAGACTGGGCCTAACTGGGCGCAGGCGAAGTAAAAGGTGACTGCTGGATTGATGAATTCTGTCTGATCCCTCCTCCGTCTAGTAACCGATGGGAGTAAAACAAACACTAGCTGTCCCCAAGATCCCCGGATCTGCAAATCCTTCTCACACGGGTCCAGAGTGCTTGAGGGTAACAAGATCGTCCGAAGCAATGATGAAAAACTACCTTGCAAAAAGAAATAAAGCAAAAAAAGAAACAAAAATCAGAAACCCGCACAGCACCTCTGCTCAGATTCTAATCAGTACAGTGATGTAATCAAAGCCGTAAAACCATGCTCAATACTGAATTCTGCCTCCCAAAAACTGATACCCAAACTTGTAACTGGTACATACATTCCTATAAAGTTTCACTCTAAAAGCACATAACAGTCAAGTGAGAGCCAAAACACCCCTATGATGGGGTAGGGGTTACCCTGTCCTAATTTCGTCAGGAGCTAGGGTTAACTATCCAAGCAAGTGGTTTCACACAATCCTGCATTCGTGGGTGAGCATCCTGTCCTAGTTTGGAACAATCTCTATGGCTTCCCGATATGCAACTAGGCCGATTGGTCAAAAGGGTACCCTCAGCAAGACTACCTAATATACCTCTCACACCTAACACCGAGAAGTGAAAGGAGGATCAAACGTCACAACGGTAGTCCAGATCCAAGGGTTGTGTTCCTATCGTGGTAGAGCCCGCAACCGGTCAGCCTTTTAGCAAGCTTTTCCAAGCGAGCCTCCGACAAACCGTTTAGAAATAGCAGATGGCAAACACAGTGACTTAAGCGCACCGATGCAAATGCAAAAAAACACATAAGTGTAGATAAAATAACATATCATGAGTTCGAGTCAAGTTCTCTAAATCCCTAGCAGAGTCGCCAGAAACTGTAGCTCGGCTTTTTCGCGTCCCCTTTCGGAAACTCGAAAAGAAGCCCTACAGTTCGAACTCTCGCCGTTCTGAATCTAATCTCACAAGTGCAATGTAAAATTGATAAACACCAAAGAGTCCAAATCCAGCAAATCATTTTGGAAAATTGATTTTGAATCAAAAAGTGCCAAAATTGGACTGCTTGCCAGATACAGAGTCGCTACCTAAATATTTTATTTC
Organism: Camellia granthamiana; assembly: GCA_036172215.1. Taxonomy (NCBI): domain Eukaryota; kingdom Viridiplantae; phylum Streptophyta; class Magnoliopsida; order Ericales; family Theaceae; genus Camellia; species Camellia granthamiana. The sequence goes on along the minus strand of CM069907.1, from coordinate 140,968,939 downwards.
TGGGAAAATTTAGGAAACCCATGACTCGTGCCAAAGGCCACGTGTCCGTCATCACCAAAGTTGTCTCGGCTCGGGAACTTAGATACGAGAGGGGAAGGTCATGAATTGAGCACCCCTGCTCGCTTGATCAAAGATCGGCCTCTACTAATCATGATATGATTTTTTATAAACATTATGTGCTCTTGTTTCGGTTATTAGACTAGTTTTACTATGTGATGCGCACAAGCAAGTAAGGACTAGTTTGCTTAATTTGAAACAATTCAATTTCATGTTTGTTTGTGAAAAGGGGTTTGAATTTGTCACCTCAAGTGGGCTTAAAGTTTGCGGATTTGCCACCAAACATAGTGGGCTTAAAACATGATTTGCCACTCAACAAAGTGGGCTTAAAACTCATATTTGTTGAATTGTTCCAATTCAAACAACAAGCCTTCATCCACAAGCATTCAAGCAGTTTAGCATATAAGCATTTAGCCTCATGGCAAGCATGCTAATCATGGCAACATTCACACTTATGCAATTATGCTAAAGCATAAAAACTCACCTAGTACTCCAAGCTAAGAAGATATGAATTAGTAAAATATGCATGATTCCTAACTATATAAGATGCCTAATGCAACACATGCGAAGAATGCAATTAATAGGCTCAGCTACTAATATGGCATATGAATTAATGTAATAACATGTGATTAAACATGTATTCAAAGAAGATATTAAAATAACAATGTAATTTGAATGAAGCGCCGTGCCTCAGTGCATGCAATATGAATGAATGGATGCAAGTATAAGGTATGCTAATTGAAACATGTCCCTAATCTAACCATCAAAAGCGATTAAGTAAAAGGGAGAAAGATGTAGGGTTGGAAAACATACACGCACGCACGCACGCATGCTTATTACAACATTACGCCCTCGCGAAGGAGGGTCCGAATGAATAAGAGCTAACTAGCTAGCTGATTAAACTAATCTAATTAAGCTAATTAGACTAATTATTACAAGCCAAATGAATGACTAGCTAAGCTAATTACTAATTATTACAACACTTTAATCAAATAGCAAACTAATTAATTAATTTACAACACTAATGCACACAAACTAATCATTTAAGACATTAAACTACGCTGCAACTACTCTGCCTTGGGAAGTGGAAGATGCACATGCTCGGTTTTGGCCCCAAAAAGACCTCTATTTTGCTCTTGAAAGCCTCTATTTGCAGGGTTGAGAATTTCCAGAACCTTTCTGTTCCACCTTACCAAAATCAACTGAGGTTTACATCAGTGGCCTGCCGGCCATAGATGGATGCTGCCGGCCAAAAAGGATGTATTGCCGACCAACTATGGTGCACTGCTGGCCACTGATGGTGCATTGTTGGCCACTGATGCATTGGAACAAAGAGCAAACAAAGCAAAATAATGTATTTCTCAAGGGTTGTTTGCACACTTTGCCTCTCATTTTCATGGAAAAATCAAATGAGGGACAAAATTTGGTTCACAAACCATCAATTAAGCAATTTCATTGCATGATGGCTTGTGAAACCAATTGTGCAAGTTTAATAGATGCAAAATGAGACCGAAATGACCATCGCCCTATCATGCATGATCAAGGGCAATGGAGACCTAGGAAAATGGCACATTTCAAATGTCCCATTTTCCTTGTGTTCAAATTAACGTCCGATTTAAACACATGCAATGCAATACAAAAGAATGCTTATCTTGCCTCTTTTACTTGCCAATTTTGTTTACACATTTTAGTTACCAAACCATTCATTAATAAATTTGTCCATTGGTGAGTGTCTTCTAAGATGAAAAAAGTGTCAACCAAGGGATAGTTTAAGGCAAGAGAGAGATCATGCCGTTGGTAATGAACCCTCAAAGAGGATTAAACCATTAAGTATGAGCCTCAATTTCAAGCTTAAAAAACCCTAAGGTTGAAACAACCCTTAAAGTAAATGAAAAAGGTGAAAAAATGAGGGAGATTGAAGAGATTATAAGTGCTAAAATTAGATGAGAAAAAGCACTAAAACATGCAATCAACTCAAGCCAATGGTGGTTAAAGCCTTAAAACACCAAGTTAGTGAAAAGACTTACACTACAACTATGCAATACAAGACTCAAAAGGTACCAAACAGCCAAAACAGTGGCAAAATAGTTCAAAACAGAGTGTAAAACATGCTGGACTTGAGCCTCAAATAGCTAAAACATTAAGCTAATACGTGGGGCTAACTAGGCATACAAACAAGACACAAGAAGGGGAGGCTAACCCCTCCAAATTTGGACTTCAAAATGAGTTTTTTGCTACTGAAAAACCTCTGAAATTCAGTGTTTAAAGGCCCAAAAAAAGATGGTCTTATAATGGGAAACAAAAGTGCAAAGGCCTTAATGACAAGGAATAAAGAAGGTTGAACCACCCTCTAACCTTTAATGGCCCAAAACACCAATTTTAGGCCCATGAAAACAAAGTTTTTTATAGCTCAAAACTAGCCCATAACAGTAGGAAAAAGAGGGAAAAACAAATAAGCAAAGCAAGCTTAAAAGACTAGTATTGTACCTCTTAAAGAGAAGAGTGGTTCCAAGCAACAATTCAAGCCAAAAACAACTTGTAGAGCTCCAAGAGGGCCTCAAACAATCTCAGCTTAAAGGTGATCCCTTTTGGTTAAGGGTTGATGTGCAAAAGTGTAGTGTAAGTAAGCAAAGGTGTAGAGAAATACAAGAGAGAGAGAGGGAAATCTAGAGAGAGGGCAAAAATTTTGAGTCTTAGTTCTTCCCACCTCAAAACATGAGAGAGGGCCTCCTTATATAAAGAAAATATGAGTTCCATACAAAGAGATCCAGCCCTCCATGTGTGAGCAGATGCAAGCCTCTGTGCAACCAGATGGCATAGTTGGCATAAAATATCTGCAAAAAACACTGGTGGCCGGCCGGCCATCAGTGATGGTCGGCAAGGCATCATTGATGGCCGGCAAGGCAAATCAATGGCCGATAGGCTAAAAGCCCTGGCCTGCAGCCCTCATGGATGGCCAGCAGGCCACCAAAGGCTGCAGAGGAGAGAGACCAAGGCATGGTCCAAAAAATAGACAAAATGGATGCAGGGTTTGGAGGGCTCAAACCTATGGCGTTCCGTTAAGGACTTTGAGCGCTCGACGAGCAATCAGACTCGTCATCGGATGTACCTACAAGAACATCCAAGTCTTGAAGGGCCGTAAAAAATGGGATGTCTACATCTGGTACATACAGCACATTGTTAAGGGTCAATTCCTTCCCCAATGTCATCTTCAAGACTACTTTGCATTGTCCAGCTACAGCAGAAGCAGATGAATTTCCCATGAGTAGTTGCTCACCATTTGCAGCCTCATTATAAGTAGTGAACATCTTCCTATCAGCGCAAATGTGTCGAGTTACCCTGGTGTCAACCTACCATTCCTTGGGATTTCTAACCAAATTAGCCTCAGACACCATAGCAGAGAAATTGATGTCATTTACCCTGTTAGAGATGTAATCAAGTTCCGTCACATTGGCTTGATTGGTGGTCTTCTTGTTTGTACTTCCGCGATCCTTCTCAATCAAAAGCTCGATGTCCGGTCTTGCCACAGTTATAGCATTTTTCTTTGAACTTCTTATTGCTATTGTTGTCGTCTTATTTAAGACCATCTCCAGCAAACTTCTTCTTTTTGTTATGTGGTTTGGGCACTTGTTCAACCACATTAGCCTTAGACTCAATGGGATTTTTACCATTCTTCTTTTCAGCCTTACAGCTATCTTCCTCAATTCTTAGTCTTATAATCAGTTCATCTATGGTAATCTCTTTGAGTTTATGTTTTAAATAATTTTTGAAATCTTTCCAAGCCGGTGGTAATTTTTCCACTAACGCAGTGACTTGGAAAGACTCGTTCAGAGATATACCCTCAGCATGAATATTATGCAAAATTAATTGAAAACTTTGAACTTGAGAAATTACCGTGTGCGAGTCTACCATAAGAAAGTCCAGAAATTTACTGACAACAAATTTCTTTGTGCCAGCATCCTTTGTCTTGTATTTTTTTCTCCAAAAAATCCCACAATTCTTTTGTTGTTTTCAGAGGACTGTAAACATTATACAACATGTTGTCTAGGCCATTTAGGATGTAGTTTCTACATAGAAAATCAGAATGTTTCCAGGCATCTACAGCGGCAACAACTTGCCGATCACTTTCATCCTCTTTCAGTACTGGAGCTTCTTCATGGAGAAACTGGGCCAGATTTAAAGTTGTAAGATAGAACAGCATTTTCTGCTGCCATTTCTTAAACTCGGTGCCATTAAATTTTTTCGGTTTTTCTCCATGATTTATTGGAACTTGAACATGGTTTTGGATAGGGACCGGAGTGGTTGTAACAATTGAAGTACCATTTTCAGTTGCAGTAGCCATAATATCTGATTATAAAAAACAAAAAAACCAAAATACAAATTAATTTTTTAGTTACTAAAACTAGAAAATAAATTATAACAAAAAATAATTTTACTTTTCTAGTTACTAAAACCAGAAAAATAAAATACTATACACTAAATTTCTGTAACACTGCTACACAAAATAATATTCTGAAATTGTTAATGACAACAGTATATTACTACTATTTGTTAAAGAAAATAAACAGTATATTACTATTATTTATCAAACAGTAAATAACTACTATTTGTATTTTCCAACCAAAATATCACTTTGTAAAAGGGCAGAAAAATTAATACAATGAAGACACAGAAAATAAGTCGGTCTTAAGATTGTTAGACAATTTTCACTGTATTATGAATAAATTATGTTTGTGTACTTAACAACAAATAGAACATAGAAGAAATAAAGGAAATGAGAGAGACTGTTTGATTACAAAAATCAAAACAGTGTATAAAAATAAATAAATAACAAACAAATTTTATTTTGTTACAAAAACAAAATCAAAATCTGGAACAAAAAAAATAATTAAACAGAAAAGTAATCAAGGCACTTACGTTATTATTTTCTCGAACAAATTTTTGATCAAGTCCAGTGTTTAACATTGTGTCCTTAAGACAGATTCGTCATCCCCACAGTGCTTTCAGATTGTGGACGTCTATCTCCCAGGATAAAATGATCAATAACGAATAATAGCAACACTACAAATTATTCGCACAACGAACATATTTTGTGTTTATGCTCTTTCTCACAGAAAATTAAATACAGCAAAATACAAAGAGCAATAGCAGATTTGAGGACGAAAATTGAATGAGAAACCAAATGAAGGACTTGTCTGTTTATAGGTGCAATGGTGGCTCTTAGATTTGAATTCAACAGGTATAGTACCTGTTCGGTTTGAATTAAACAGATACAAATCTGTTTGAATTAATATTAAACAGGTAGAGGTTTTGAACTGAATCTGTTCGGACAGATACAAAATCTGTATAGAAATGTGCAAGCCAAAACTGAATTTTCCAACAGAAATTTGAATTCAAATGGTCAGAATTTATTTTCCAAAATTAAAAAATAAATTCAAATGTTTTTTGCCCAAAAAGAATTAGTATTGGGTCGGACAAGCCCAACCCAACCTTACACCATGCACTCAAGCCTAGCCCGCCTGGATGGATGGATGGCGACGGCAGCGGCAGCGGCGTACGCGTGTGTTTATTTTGGGTCTAATGGGTCTATCCCACTTTGCCCATAACCTCCTCCTATACAAAACTTGAATGCCCCTTGAGGCCTACCCCAAGTTCCAAACCCAAGCCTTACAAACCCACACAAAGTTTGTCCACCAAAGCAATGTGGGACTAGCCTTAACTCAAACATTTATGGAAATTTCACCAAAACACCATTTTCATGGAGCTTACTTTGGTTTCAATTTTCTATTTACCCGATAATGGTTTTGAACAACCAAATATACTACGTGAATCACAACGCGGCATAGAACGCGTTACCACTTAAACCCGCCAACTTTGGCGCATGGGTCCCACCTAAAAAATAGACCAAAGTTAAGGAAAAATTTGTTTTTCCAAAACCATTTCTTACAGGGTATAGGGACAAAATAGACATTAATGTATATGTTACTTGCTTATATCTGATAATTCTTTTTGTAAAACATACATAGATAGGAAATATCCAGTACTATATCCTGAACTCAACAAACATGAGCGTGGGATATGTTATCCAATCCATATATCCTATTTATTACATATACTGAGTAAATCCGAAGACACATTATATTCTTCATTTTATATCCGGACAATCAAATAAGGCCTAATAGGTTACACAACTAAGCGGTGTTTTGAGAAAATGGTAAAAAATTGGCTTCTTTTTTTTTTGATTTTTTTTTTGATTTTTTTTTTTGTGTAAAAAAAGTAAAGAAGTGATATAACTCAAAAAAGTCAAAAAAAATTAAAAAAAATTAGAAAGTCAATCTTCCTAAATTGCCCCTAATTAATAATTTGCTTGTTGCAACTTATTTAAGTGGACAGCTGATGATTTATATATAAAATATTTTAAAAAAAAAAAAAAGCAACCTATAAATTTAAGATAGAAAAAAAACAACCTATAAATAGTTTTATTTCAACTTTAGATTGTTTTGAGAAAATAGTTAATAGTTGGCATTTTAATTTTTTAATCTCTTTTAAAAAAACATATAAAAAATATAAAAAATAATATAGTTCAAAATAAATTAAAAATTAAAAAATAACTTTTAATTCACTTCCTAAAATGTCCTGCATCAAACAATGCCAAAGTGCTTAAGAGCATCCTCATCAAGCTCTTCAAAATCATTTTTTAGCTAATAACCTTCAAAAAATCAGGTTCATCAAACTCGCTTACAATTCATCAAAATTTATGTTTTCTACAGTATCTCATTACAATTAGCGAGGTACTGTTCATCGCTAAATTAGTGTTATCAGATGTCTGCCGAAACTCCGACTGGACGTTCAGACGGTCAATCGGTCAACGGCAATTTTTTTTTTTTTTTTTTTGTATTTTTAAAGAATTGTTTGGCTAGAAGCTTATCAATTTAATAAATAAAAAAAAGACTAACAAACACAATAAGAAAATAATATTTTAATAAGAATAAGTTAAAATAAAGAATTTGATATAGTAGGTGTTAAGAGCAACTCCAACCACACTTTCTACTTTTTACTAGTTAAAGTATAAAAAAAAATACACTCTTTATTTTACCTAATTACTTTAACTATTGTATTCTCCAACCACGTTCTTTATTTTAGCTAATCATTTAAACTAACTTAATTGATTTTTAAAATAAAAAAATACTAATTGTTGATATTTTACTAATATAAATTTGCAATAATAATAAATTTGCCCATACAAACATACAAAGCCTGTAGAATGAGGAGAAAAAAAAATACAAAATACAAAATAAGTCTGTTTGGTAACATTTACGTTTTCAGTTTATATTTACAAAAATTTTATAAACTGGCTTTTGTTTATTTTTTGTTTATTTTTAGAAAAACATAAACTACAAACGCGTTTGGTAATTGACAAAATGTTTAAAAAAATTTAAAAATATAAAAAAGAGTGAGAAATGACAAGTGTTGGCAAGTGGCGGCGGAAGACAGTGGTGGAAAGTGGTGACGGTGGGTGGTGGGTAGCGGGTGGTGGGTGGGTGGGTAGGTGACGGTGGCGGGTGGTGGGTGGTGGTGGGTGGTGGTGGCGGGTGGGTGGGTGGGTGACGATGACAGGTGATAGGTGGTAGCAAGTAGGTGGTGGTGGTGGTGGCGGGTAGTGGGTGGTGGTGGCAGGTGGGTGGCGGATGGCAGGTGATGGTGGGTGGTGGCGTGTGGATGGTGGTGGCGGGTGGTGATGGTGGGTGGGTGGGTGACGGTGGCGGGTGGTGGGTGGTAGCGAGTGGGTAGTGGTGGTGGTGGTGGTAGTGGTGGTAGGCGGATGGCAGGTGGTGGTGGGTGGTGGTGGGTGGGTGGGTGGGTGGTGGTGGTAGTAGTGGTGGCGGGTAGGTGGTGGGTGGGTGGGTGATGGTGGCGGGTGGTAGCGAATGGGTGATGGTGGTGATGGTGGGTGGTGGTGGCAGGTAGGTAGCTAATGGGTGGTGGGTGATGGTGGTGGTGGCAGGTAGGTAGGTAGGTAGCCAGTGGGTGGTGGGTGATGGTGGTAGTGGTAGTGGTGGTGGTGGTGGTGGGTGGTGGGTAGTGGTAACGGGTGGGTAGCAGGTGGCTGGTGGTGGTGGGTGGCTGGTGGTGGCGAGTGGTGGATGGTGGTGGCAGGTGGCTGGTGAGTGGTGGTGGCGGGCGGTGGATAGTAGTGGCGGGTGGTAGCGGGTGGATGGCAGGTGGGTGGTGGCGGTGGTGGTGGTGGTGGTGGTGGTGGTGGTGGTGGTGGTGGGGTGGGTAATTGTGGCAAGTGGGTGGCAGGTGGATGGTGGCTGGTGGTGGCTGGTGGGTGGTGAGTGGTGGTGGCAGCTGGTGGTGGGGGGTGGGTGGTGGTAGCAGACGACGGTGGTGGAGAATGGTGGCGGGTGGTGGCTAGTGTTGAGTGGTAAAAAAAAAAAACACTCAAAACTCAAAACAAAAACATATTTTTTGAGTTTACATTTTTTGGTCAAATTTATAAACTGAGACCACTGATTTATAAATAAAAAATTTACCAAACAAGTTTTTATTTGAGTTTTTTAAATTTTTGTAAATATAAACAGAACACTGAAAACGTAAGTGTTACCAAACGGCACATCAAACAGAATTGAAAGAATATATAAAATTGCTACATACACATACATATATATAAAATATATAAAATCCTAAATCCAAAACATAAATATATAAAAATCTAAAATATATATACATAATTGTTTGGAGAGCCTCTGGGGTTCTTCAATTGTAGCCATCAAAAAAATAGGACGGTAAAGTAGCTAGCCCATTGGAGCTTAAAATTAGATTTATATTGACTAAAATACCTAACAAATCTTATTTAACTATCCCCTTAAAGATACTCTAAGAGGTGACTAGTTAAAATAATTTTAATTTAACTAAAATTTCGAAAAGGTGGGTGCGGATGTTCTAAGCAATTTTATACTTTCTTTTTTTGTACAAAAGTGTCGTCATATGCTGACTGACTAGGATGTAATTATGAAATTGTACCATCACCAAACTTTGTGACTCTTCAAACAATATATGAAAGTGTGTGTTTCAATTTATGCCCTTATCAAAAGTGTCCAGAGATCACTAACCACAAACTTCCTGTCCTAAAGTTGTTGAAGTTAAGACATCAAGAAACTCCAAGATTAATGCATATAAGCTCTAGTTAATTTTTAGGGAATAGAATATTATGAGATTGTGGTCAGAATTGAAGAAAATAAGTATTAAACAACGTTTAAAAATAGTCTCACATTGAAAAATAATAATAATAATAATGAAGTAAGTCTTAATATATATGAGATAGACTCGAATTTTTTTTTGATCGATTAAAGTTTATATTAATGTGTATTCATAAGCTTCCCAATTTCTTCAATAAGTGGTACTAGAACCAAAACAATCTTTGGATGGACTCTCTTTGTTGAACCAATGTTGGAGGGCTTGCAAGTTTAATGTTTAGTTTACATATGAAAGAGTGTGTGAAAGGAGGTTATCACATTAGATAAAAAGATAAATAAAATAAATTATATTTAATTAGTGAGACATCAAGAATAAGATGATACAAAGAGGATTACCAGCAAATGAAGAGATATAGGGATAAGACACCTAATCTCAAGATCGGACTTGTTAATCCCAATTTCCCACCTGTAATCCGATTAGCAAATGAGCACTTAATGTATTAGTACTAGAGTTTGTCCAAATCTTTAACAGATAATCAAAAATCTTTTTTCTCTCATTGACAAGAGGCCAAATCAAGCAGATTAGCCAATAAAGATCAAAATAGAGATTCTGAGGCCTACAAGAACTCTAATAATTTTAGTTAGACCTAAACTATTCACATTAGTTTAACATGACTCATATTTGAGTGCAATACTATTCTGATAGAGGTTTTCATCAATTGTATGAGGTTGATTTTAATGGGGTTTACATTGGGCAACAATGCTTGTTAACTCAAATTTTCATGTCTCGAATGACTCGAATGTCTCAAAACGATGTCGTTTTGGGATAAAACAACATCATTTTGATACATTTGAGACATTCAGACCATACAAATTTAAGCTATTAAACATTTTTTGTTATATTGGGTTAGACTGGGAGGTTTTAACCACAAGTGAAAAGGATGGAATTAGGAAGGTTAAAATAGTAATTCTCTTAACTGAAAAAAGTGTTCCAGATTTTTATGCAAAATGTGTTTGTGTTATAGAGACTGAATTAGTATAATGTAAGGTCCATGTATAAAATGAATTTGAGTTGTAAATTGATATTTCGAAATAAAATTATGGAGTGATTAGAATAGAGATTCTCTTTAGGATAAGGATAGATGATGCACGCCCTTTTGGCAAGAATTGAGGGTTAGGGTGGACAGTCATTCTCACCATTTGAAAATTTTCTTGGAGGGTAGGTTGGGGCATTGAGAAGCTGAATTATGATTCTCTCTATTGTATATTTGTAATTAAGAGATTTCATTACATTATTTAATGGTGAGTGCAATAATTTTTTTAATTCAAAATAATTATAAATTTATATTTCTATTTTATAGTCATTAGATTTATAATTGTTTTTTTCTTTTTCATGTTTTTTTTTAAAATAAATGAATAAGAAGGAAATAGTGAGATGAAAGTTGCGTAATGCAATGATAAGACTTAGTCAGAATTTGTAACACTTAATGAGGATTAAGAAAACACAAAAACTGTGAAGTTACATCTACAGTTGCTTCGACTCCACTATGATCACAAATGTTACCAGACATAAAGATAGCTACCTCTCCTCTACAAACACACGGCCTCTCCTCTACTCTCTTCTTGGGTCCTACTAAGAAGTATCTAGGGGAATAAGAAAAAGATAATAATAAAAAAGTTCAAAATTTATTTAGTAATTTCATAATACTTTCTTTTCACTTATTTTAAAAATTTTAAAATCTTTTCGACATATTCAAAATACATTTTACATATTTTTCAACTTTAAATAATGTCCATAAAGTACTTATTGGCATTTGTCTATTTTTTTTAATGTCATATTTAGTTTTTCATACATATTAATAATTATTGAATATTAATGGAACGAAATCATTACATTAAGAAAAATGTGTTATTAGGAAAAAAAAAACATTAGAAATTTGAAAATTTTATGTGGCTGATGATGCAGAAGAGTTTCTTCATTAAATGCACAACTGCTGATTGCTTAAAAGATAAGGGTCATCTCAACTATCGATTAAGAAGTCTATCCTAAGTTTTTAAATGACATTGAAAATTTGCAATATCAAATAAATGAGCATTTAATGTATCATTTTTTTTATTTCATATTAGATGTCAACAATAAACTTTCAATTTCAATTATAATTGCCTAGTTTAATATAATTATTCTCATATTTATAATTAATTTCTTATCAATTAGCCAAAAAAAAAACATTTAGAAGTTAATTAACAATTTGGAAAGAATAATATTAGGGATCGTGAAAAAAAATATCATGAAATACTTCGTAAAAATTTTTCATCATTTGATTAGTGTGTGGTATTTTCTCGTATGTGTAATCTAATGGTGAAAAATCTTTCATGATTTTTTTTTATGATACTTAGCATTACTCATTTGGAAAACATAAAGAAATTAATTGCAATATTGTGTTTTTTTCTCAAAATAATTCAAGAAGAACTGAAATTTGAGGTAGATAAAAATTTGTTTGTTCTATAAGAATATCGTAACAAATTCAAAAAACTTGAAAAAAAAAAAAAAAAAAAAAAAAAAATCTGAAGGGTTTTGTTACTTCAGTAAAACCAAAGACCTTTCCTGTCATAGAGGAGAAAAAAAAAATTCCAAATTACAAAATTTAAAACAGCTACCCTAACCAGCAAGTGTAAAAATTATAAACCTTAAAATCTAGTAATTAGATTGAAAAATAAAATTGTAACAACAGTAATTAAATGAAACCTAAATTTTTAAATAATAAACTTAGAGAATTGTTATTTCTACTCCTCTTCTTTATAGTTACAATTTAAATTTTGTATTTAGTGCCAAAAATTACATGATACAATTCTCATTACACACTAGAAAGTAAAATTTAGAGTTTAACTATAAAAAAGTGGTGTGAGAATAGCATTCCCCTAAACTCTTTTATCTATATAGTTAATATAAGATTATTTTTAGTAAAAAAATTCATTTATTTTACAGCTTTAGTTAGGTTGGATTTTTCTCATATTCAAATTTGAATATTGAGAAAACTTGAGAGACTCAAGAAGCACACCATGAGTCCCGTTTCAATAATCTGAACAATTTATTTTGTAAGACTCTCCGTGTATAGTAAAAAAATAAATCAATCTAATAATCATATTCTTTTCATTTTATAACATTTAGTTCTAAAAAAATAGACGACAAATGCGATAAAATGAAAAGACTATAATTATTAGATCGACTTAATTTTTTGTATGACGGGGCCTGTGATGGACTTTATAGGCCCCTCAAATTCTCTCAAATTTATATTTGAATTTGAGAGAAACCCAACTCTCAATGAATTATTGCCAACCAAAAATTTGTTCCCATTAAAATGTCATTATATATATATATATATTTTTTTTTGATAAATTAAAATGTCATTATATTATATATATATGTATATATATTGTATTTTTCCACCTTATTTACTTAATTTGTATTCCTAATTATCTCTATGTATCCATAAGGTCCAAAACCACAATTATTCAATGAGAGAAGATTCATGAAATCTTGACGAGGAAATTGTGTCTCCCCCAATGTATACCCACTTGTCCTACATTATCTAGTAAGTAAGGAAAATGGTCTTTTTAACCCACAAATTTTGTGAAAGTTTCATTATTTTAATTCTTATTTCTTAATTTTTTAATTAAAAAAAAATTCGTATTATCCTAAACCCTATTACTCATTATTATCCATTACTACCTACTAACTTAAACCTTACCACAACACACAGCAACCTAAAGAAAAATAGTCTTTTTAACCCACAAACTTTGTGGAAGCTCCATTATTTCAATCTTAATTTCTTAATTTTTTGATTAAAAAAAATTCCGAAACCTTATTATCCATTATTACCTATTACTACCTACTAACCTAAACCCTACAACAACACACAACAACCTAAAGAAAAAATTTGGGCCCATTATTACACAGCACACAACAACCTAAAAAAAAAATTTGGGCGAGAGAGAGTTCACATAAAGTAAGATAGAATCTTGGAACCTTCCTATCACAGCGGCGGCAGCTTTGGGACAGAATTTTGGAAGAAAAATATTTCAAAGTTTGTGAGTAAATCATTTATTTTTTAATATAGTGATTATATTTTTAAATTGATTAAGAATGACTGTATTCATTAAGTTTACATAAAATATTAATTATTGATGATGATTAGATTGTAATTTGTGATTGTGAGTAAAACTTTGTTTATTTTTCAATATTTTATTTTTAATCTATTTTTTTGGAAAAAAAAATTATATTGTATTTATTATGTTCACATAAAGTACGCACTATTGATGATAATGATTAGATTATTTTTTGTAATTGGGTTTTTTAACTTACTGTATTTTTCCCAAAAAAAATGATTGTGCTTAATTTGTGATTGGATTTTTAACTCACTATGCTTTTTGATAAAAAAAAAAAATTTATATTTTTTAATTATCAACTGACTTCATTACTTTTTTTTATGAGGAAAAATGTGATTGTGTATTTTTACATTCCATTTTGATTACACGGTGATTTTAATTTTTTAAATGATTATGTTTTTTTACACTCCATTTAATGTGTTTTTTGAGAAAAAAAAGATTGTATTCATGTTTTTTTAATACAATCACGCGGTGATTGTATTTTTAGTTTATGTTTTTTGAAAAAAAAAAAATTAGATTGTATTTGTTAGATTCACATAAAGTAGTTTTTTTTAAAAAATGCTGTGCTTTTTAACTATCAATTAACTTAATTTGTACGTTTTTTTTAAAAAAACATAATTTTATTTTTTAATTACCAATTGACTTCATTATTTTTCAATACGGTAATTGTATTTTTACACTCTGTTTAATTGATGATGATTGGATTGTATTTTGTGATTGTAATTGAACTTAATTTATTTTTTAATACGGTGATTATATTTTTAATCTATGTTTTTTGGGAAAAAAAAAATTAGATTGTATTCATTAGGCTCACATAAATTATGCACTATTAATGATGATAATTAGATTATATTTTGTAATTAGATTTTTTAACTCACTGTATTTTAAAAAAAAATGGTTGTACTTTTTAACTATTAATTAGCTTAATTTCTTATGAGGTTTTTAACTCACTATGCTTTTTGAAAAAAAAAAAATTTATATTTTTTAATTATCACTTCACTGTTTTTTTTTTAATTAGCTTAATTTGTGATTGTGTTTTTTTACATTCCATTTTGATTACACGGTGATTTTGTTTTTTTTAATGATTGTGTTTTTTTACACTCCATTTAATCTGTGTTTTTTGAAGAAAAAAAAAACAATCACACGGCGATTGTATTTTTAATTTATGTTTTGTAAAAAAAAAATTAGATTGTATATATTAGGTTCACATAAAATACCTACTATTAATGATGATTAGATTGTATTTTGTGATTGTGATTGGATTGTATTTATTAGGTTCACATAAAATACCCAATATTGATGATGATGATTAGATTGTATTTTGTAATTGGATTTTTTAACTCACTGTATTTATAAAAAAAAAAATTTATTGTGCTTTTTAACTATCAATTAACTTGATTCGAGATTGGGTTTTAAACTCAAGATATTTTTTGAAAAAAAAAATAATTACATTCTTTAAATATCAATTGACTTGGTTACTTTGTTTGAGTTGTGGCAATTTCTATAGCGACCCCGGTCTTTTCCCATTTGATTATTGTATCTGGACTTATGTTCCGTGGATTCCGTTGTCATATTATTGTTGTTGTCATCCTTTAACGTCATTGTTTGAGTCTTAGGGTGTGTTAGACCTGTTTCGAGTGGGTGGTTTGAGTCTGGGATCAAACCCCAGATTTTTGAAGTTTCGGCCGTTCCGCTCGAGCGGACCTTCTTGCGCTCGAGCGGAGATTGCACTCTTCCAGCATTTTTGGTCCCTGCGAAACTTCTGCAGGTGAGAGTTCTACGCTCGAGCGGGGGTTTTTACACTCGAGCGGGTTGAGCTCGAGCGGTATTGTTGACGCTCGAGCGGGTAGTGTGTTCTTCGCGTGGGTTCTGGAATGGGGGAATCTACGCTCGAGCGGTTATCATTGCGCTCAAGCGGACCTTGTTTTTTGTTCTTTACGCTCGAGCGGTGTGTTGTACGCTCGAGCGGGCCTGTCAAGTTTAAATACGCAGCAGCGTGTTTTAAAACAGTTTTTTTGCCCCTTTCAGTTTTAAAACCCTAGGTTACGAGTTCTCTCTCTCCCAACTCATCTTCTCTCCTAGGTTTCATCTATTTAGAGTGAGTATCTAACCTAGTTCCTTCATTAAAAAGGTAGAGTGGGTCGAGGGCTTCCATTTAATCTGAACGGTTGTTGATTTGGAGCACTTTGGAGTTTGGGCTATCATCTCCGTCTTCTTCTTTTCGGGTTCTTGCTTCGAGGTAGGGATTTCCTACTCCATTTATACGCTTTAATCCTAAGTGTTGGTATTTTGGTATGTGGGGGGTAGTTTGGTAATTTTGGGAGAAACCTTAGGGTTTTGGCTTAGATTAATTTGTATAATTAATTTAAGGGAAAAATGTGGAATTGGGTTTAATTCATGAGATTGGGGAATTTAGTGGTTTAATGATGTAATTAGTTAGTTTAAATACTTACCTTTGAGAATGATGAAATTTCATTGTATTGTTATATTTATTTCTTGTTTAGAAATAATTGTTTTGGGCTATCGGTGGAGGATAGCCATTGATTGTTGTAGACCTTGCATGCGGCTTAGGTATAACTGAAATTGAGTCATTTATTTGACTGTTGAGTTAATACAGAACATTCGTGTGTTGACTATGTGTTGTATATGGCAAGTATAGATTATGTTGCATATGCATTTGGTTTTGGAGGAGATAGGGGATGAACTCCACGGTTTAGGGGATGGACCTCTAAACCGGATTTGTTGGGAGGAGATAGGGGATGGACTCCAGTAGCATCACATATGTGTGTGCTTGTTGATAATAGAAATATTTCTATTTGTTGTTGATATGATACATCACCACCATGTGTATCAGTTGGGAAGTATGGAAGTGGATTTGATTGAGATTGATATAACACCAGCATGTGTGTTTATTTTGTTATAAGAAAGGTTTAACCTGATTTGTTATCCTTGTTGAGTTGTTTGGCCAGGTTCTGAGCCATGTCTGTATAAATGGAAAGTGTATTGTGTCATAGACAATACGTCATAGACAACGTAGACATTAGTGTCATGAAACTGGAAATTGATTATCTTGTGTTAACCACGTATCGAATGCTAATGCTTTAGTTAATTCTTATGCTTGGTTTAGTATTCTTCTACTGGGCTGTGGCTCACCCTATATGGGAACTTCATTTTCAGGTTCAGGTGGTTCACTACCTCCAAGGACTTAGCTTGTGAGGATTTGGACTCGAAGACTTGCTTTATTTTATTTGTTTTATTTGAATAACTTGTAAATTTTCAAGCCTAGGGCTTTATTTGTTTTTGAGTTAGAACTCATGGAATTGTGTCCAAGTGTTGGCTTGGCAAGATGTAAGCCCATAGGGCATTTATTATGATGTTTTTATTTTATGGTACTCTGACGAATGAAATAAGATACTTTATTTCCTTATAATTCCGCATGTTAATATTATGTATTATGGGTTTATTTTCGAGGGCGTTACAACTTGGTATCAGAGCGTACCGGGTTCGAATACTTTGGGTACGTGGGAAGTGATTAGAATCACAATGGGTTCGTCTCGCTTGATAGAGACTTAGTGTAATGTTATATGCTTATGTGATAACATGTTTATGTGACTATGTGGGTATGGAATGTAGTTTCTAGGATGTTGACTGGACCCTTGAGTCTCTGAAAGTCTTGTTGGAAAGGCACTTGATCAATGTTGTTTCCAACCGGAACTTTAGTGGCGCCTCGGGACTATCATTATCCAGGAATGAAATTCGTAGGTGCTTATGTGATTATGTGCTTACATGGTGTGATTTATTGTTGTCCAATGTATTAGGACGTGAGTGTTATAATTTTGGCACATTATTTAGAGTGCTAACGTCTTTATTTCCTTTATTAGGATGTCAGGACGAGGACGAGGTCGTGGTAGGCGTGGTAGGCAGGCCAGGCAGGAAGTGCCTATACCGGAGGAAATTCCGGCAGTTCAGGAGGGTGTTGGCCAGGCCAATGTGGCCGAGCCAGTAGGACAGCAGTTTATGGGCGCTTTGGCCCAAGGGATAGCAGGGGCATTTCAGGCGTCAGTTGACATTCTGAGGGCGGCGAATCCAGCCCAGGCTGTTGTTGCTGCAGATACAGGACCTTCTTTTCTGAAGAGGGAATTCTTCCGGTCCCACCCGAACGAATTTTTAGGTGATCCTAGCGAGCCGCTTAAGGCAGACGAATGGCTCGAACAGACAACGAAAACATTTGAGATGCTAGGCATCGAAGACGAGGCACTGAAGGTGACCTTGGCATCTTTCCAGCTGAAGGGGGATGCGGGTCAGTGGTGGAAGTTCATCAAGGGTCGTATTGGAGGTACCTGGAAGGCTTTTGTTGATGCTTTTCAGGAGAAGTACTTGTCTCCAGCTGTTCAGGAGAAGTTGAGAGATCAGTTCCGCCATCTTGAGCAGAACAGTTTATCAGTGGCCGAGTTTGAGGCTGCATTCACTAGTTTGTCCAGGTTTGCACCTGAGTTGGTGGTGACTGAGGAACGCCGTTGCATTGAGTTTGAGAAGAAGTTGAGGCGTGGCCTCATGCTGAGAGTTGTTGGGTCTATGATTCGGGATTTTGGGCGTTTGGTTGATGCAGCAGCCCATACTGAGATTATGATGCAGGAAGAGGGGGAAAAGCAGAAAGGCTCCAAGAGGAGTCAGGATGGCCAGAGTGATGGCAGGAGGCAGAGAGGTTTCGCTCCTCAGCAGCCTCAGAGTAGTTTTTCTAGATCCACTTTTCCAGTGCCGAGTGCTAGTTCTGGGAAAGGCAGTCAGGGAGACATTACCTGTTTTAAGTGTGGCCAGCTGGGTCACAAGTCTCCAGTTTGTCCTCAGAGGGGAGGAGTTCAGAGAGCAGCATCTTCTTCGGCTCGATCTCAGAGCCAGAGTCAGGGCAGAGGCCCACTCTCTTGTTTTCAGTGCGGTCAGCCGGGGCACCTGAAGAGGTTTTGCCCGCAGTTGAGTGGCACACCTGGTGCATCGGGTTTGAGGCAGACTCAGAGTAGTCAGCCAACTCAGTCCGTTCAGGCCTCGAGGGCCAATCAGGGGGCTTCATCGTCCCAGTCTGTGCAGCAATCTTATGCTCCGAGGGGTGAGCAGGTTGATCAGAGGTCGTCTGGGCGCGTGTATGCTGTTACCGCACAGGATCTTGTACCGGCCCCGTCGGTTGTGAGAGGTACCTTCTTGTTTTGCAATTCAGTTGCTAGTGTTTTGATTGATACGGGTGCATCTCATTCCTTTGTGTCTGCTGCATTTGCATCTATTTTGGAGTTGGAGTTAGCACAGTTAACATCTCCTATTTGTGTAGTGTCACCTCTTGGGGGTGAATTGATCTTGAAACAAGGTGTTAGGGGTTGTGATATAGAGGTCGATGACCATAGAATCCCTTTTTCTTTTGTGGTTATGCCCATGAAGGGTTTCGATGTTATTTTGGGTATGGACTGGTTATCGTCATACCGGGCATTTATTGATTGCTACCGTCAGAGGGTCACTTGTTGTACCGTTAGCGGAGAACGTTTTCATTTTCTGGGGGACCGGGTTGGTAGTATGTTACCATCGGGGTATGATCCGCGAGGGCGGAGTGAGTTGAGTGGTCTACTTGCTAGCCTTGAGAGTAGTGAGTGTGATGAGACTCAGACTGTGTTGTCGAGAGTGGTATGTGAGTACTCGGATGTGTTTCCCGAGGATCTTGTTAGTTTGCCACCTCATCGAGAGATTAAGTTCTCTATTGATCTAGTGCCCGGCACAGCGCCGATTTCTATGGCACCTTACCGTTTTGCCCCAGCCGAGTTAGTTGAGTTGAAAGTTCAACTCCAGGAGTTGCTAGATAAGGGCTATATTCGTCCTAGTGTTTCGCCGTGGGGAGCACCGGCCCTCTTTGCTAAGAAGAAAGGTGGTGCGTTGAGACTGTGTATCGATTATCGGAAATTGAATCGGGCTACGGTTAAGAATAAGTACCCTATGCCTCGTATAGATGATCTGTTTGACCAGTTGAAGGGTTCCCATTGTTTCTCTAAAATAGACTTGAGATCGGGTTACCACCAGTTGAGAGTCAGGGAGGAGGATATTCCGAAGACGGCATTCCGTACGCGGTATGGCCACTATGAGTTCCTGGTGATGCCGTTTGGGCTCACCAATGCACCGGCAGTGTTTATGGATTTGATGAACCGGATCTTCCGGGAATTCTTAGATCGTTTTGTGGTCGTCTTTGTGGACGACATTCTTATCTACTCACCTTCAGAGGAGGAGCACGAGGAACACTTGAGAGTGGTGCTTGAGTTACTTAGAGCCCATAAGCTTTATGCTAAGTTTGGGAAGTGTGAGTTCTGGCTAAAAGAGGTGAAGTTCTTAGGCCATGT
Organism: Camellia granthamiana; assembly: GCA_036172215.1. Lineage (NCBI taxonomy): Eukaryota > Viridiplantae > Streptophyta > Magnoliopsida > Ericales > Theaceae > Camellia > Camellia granthamiana. The sequence continues at coordinate 140,949,144 of CM069907.1, read as the reverse complement.
AGTTTCTGGGGAAGGGGTGTCTGTTGATACGTCCAAGACAGAGGCAGTGCAAGATTGGGCACAGCCTAAGAGTGTGTTTGAGATCCGCAGTTTTCTGGGATTAGCTGGGTATTACCGTCGGTTTGTGAAAGATTTCTCCAGGTTAGCTTCACCTTTGACTAGACTGACTCGGAAGGGAGTCAATTTTGTTTGGAGTGAGACTTGTGAAAAGTCGTTTCAGGAGCTGAAGGTTAGATTGACCACCGCTCCGGTCTTGATTATTCCGGAGAGAGGGTTGGGTTATGCAGTCTATTGTGACGCCTCACGAGAGGGTCTGGGTTGTGTGTTGATGCAAGAGGGGAAAGTGGTTGCCTATGGCTCACGTCAGTTGAAAATTCATGAGAAGAATTACCCTACGCATGATTTAGAATTAGCAGCTGTGATTTTTGCCTTGAAGATTTGGAGGCATTATCTGTATGGTGAGAAATTTGAGGTATTCTCCGATCATAAGAGTCTGAAATATCTGTTTACACAGAAAGACTTGAATTTGAGGCAGAGGAGGTGGATGGAATTTATTAAGGATTATGACTTCGAGTTGCACTATCATCCGGGGAAGGCCAATGTTGTGGCCGATGCCCTTAGCAGGAAATCTGTTGGTGACATAGCTAGTATAGCCATCCGAGAGTGGGAGATGTTGGGTGTACTTGGGGAGTTTGATTTGCTTTTGGGTGAATCCGTTGAGGCTGCGGCCTTGTTTTCTGTTGTTGCACAGCCTACACTTGTGACTCGAGTGTTAGAGGCTCAGAGGGGTGATCTTGAGGTACAATCGCTCCGAGAAAAGATTTCCAGTGGGAAGGTTGAGAAGGGTTTGACTGTGTATCCCGACCTGAGTGTGAGATACCGAGACCGTTTGTTTGTGCCGAAGTCTTGCCGAGAGGAGGTACTTCGAGAGTTTCATCATTCGCGCCTTGCGGTGCATCCGGGAGGCACTAAAATGTATCGGGATTTGGGTCGCCAATTTTGGTGGCGAGGTATGAAGAGAGATGTGGCAGCCTTCGTGTCTAAGTGCCTTACTTGTCAGCAAGTGAAGGCCGAGCATCAGAGGCCAGCGGGTTTGTTGCAACCCTTGCCTATTGCCGAGTGGAAGTGGGAACATGTCACTATGGACTTCGTTGTGGGTCTTCCGAGAACTCAGCGCGGTAGTGATGCTATTTGGGTGGTTGTAGACCGGTTGACTAAGTCGGCGCACTTCATTCCTATGCGCGTTAGAGATTCAGTAGATCATCTTGCCGATTTGTACATTCGGGACATAGTGAGGTTGCACGGGGTCCCAGTGACGATCGTCTCAGATAGAGATCCTCGTTTCACTGCCAGGTTATGGCAGAGTTTGCAGAGTGCTTTAGGCACCAAGTTGACATTTAGCACGGCTTATCATCCTCAGACTGACGGGCAGTCCGAGCGTACTATTCAGATCCTTGAGGATATGCTTCGGGGTTGTGTTCTCGACTTTAGTGGGTCGTGGGAGAGGCACTTGCCTTTAGTGGAGTTTGCCTACAACAACAGTTTTCAGTCTAGTATCGGTGTGGCACCGTTTGAGGCCTTGTATGGCCGACCGTGTAGGTCTCCAGTTTGTTGGGCCGAGGTGGGTGATACACCTTTGTTGGGTCCGGAGTTAGTGAGGGAAACGACGGAGAAGGTTGAGCTTATCCGTAGGAGGCTTGTTACAGCCCAGAGTCGTCAGAAATCTTATGCCGACCGTAGGAGGAGACCTTTGGTGTTTGCGGTAGGTGATCATGTCTTTCTGAAGATATCACCTAGGCGAGGTTTGATGAGGTTTGGAAAGAGCGGGAAGTTGTCCCCTCGGTTTATTGGGCCCTTTGAGATCCTTGAGAGGATTGGCGAGGCTGCTTATCGTTTAGCTTTGCCACCACAGTTATCCGGAGTTCATGATGTGTTTCATGTGAGTATGCTTCGGAAGTATGAGCCGGATCCATCACATGTGTTGGATTGGACCGACTTAGTTGTTGACGAGGATATTTCGTATGAGGAGAGACCGATTTGAGTCTTGGATAGGCGGGATCAAGTCCTGCGTGGCAAGACCATCCCTTTAGTAAAGGTTTTGTGGAAGCATCACGGAGTGGAGGAGGCCACTTGGGAACGTGAATTGGAAGTTCGCGGGAAATATCCGGACTTGTTTGTGGATTTGTAATCTTGTATTTAGATTTTATAGTATTATTGAACTTGAGAATTTTATATATGTCTTAAGTTGGAAAACATTGAGAATGTTTTGGATTTAATGTTAGCATTTTGAACTTGCCTTTCTTGGAAGTGGAATATAACATTTATACATGGAATGTGTTGTTTATATCATGAGATTGAATATGATATGGAAATTGTTAACATTGAAAGGAATAATGCATAATAATGATGCAGGTTGAAATATATGTTGATTTATACATATTGTGGGATGCCTCTTGATAAGAGATGAAGTGACCGGGATTGAGTCAAGTTATTGTTTATTGTTTTATAATATCATTGGGAATTGAGGAAACGTGTTTTTTTGAAAACTTATGCTTAATTTCGGGGACGAAATTCTTTTAAGGGGGGGAGGTTATAGCGACCCCGGTCTTTTCCCATTTGATTATTGTATCTGGACTTATGTTCCGTGGATTCCGCTGTCATATTATTGTTGTTGTCATCCTTTAACGTCATTGTTTGAGTCTTAGGGTGTGTTAGACCTGTTTCGAGTGGGTGGTTTGAGTCTGGGATCAAACCCCAGATTTTTGAAGTTTCGGCCGTTCCGCTCGAGCGGACCTTCTTGCGCTCGAGCGGAGATTGCACTCTTCCAGCATTTTTGGTCCCTGCGAAACTTCTGCAGGTGAGAGTTCTACGCTCGAGCGGGGGTTTTTACACTCGAGCGGGTTGAGCTCGAGCGGTATTGTTGACGCTCGAGCGGGTAGTGTGTTCTTCGCGTGGGTTCTGGAATGGGGGAATCTACGCTCGAGCGGTTATCATTGCGCTCAAGCGGACCTTGTTTTTTGTTCTTTACGCTCGAGCGGTGTGTTGTACGCTCGAGCGGGCCTGTCAAGTTTAAATACGCAGCAGCGTGTTTTAAAACAGTTTTTTTTGCCCCTTTCAGTTTTAAAACCCTAGGTTACGAGTTCTCTCTCTCCCAACTCATCTTCTCTCCTAGGTTTCATCTATTTAGAGTGAGTATCTAACCTAGTTCCTTCATTAAAAAGGTAGAGTGGGTCGAGGGCTTCCATTTAATCTGAACGGTTGTTGATTTGGAGCACTTTGGAGTTTGGGCTATCATCTCCGTCTTCTTCTTTTCGGGTTCTTGCTTCGAGGTAGGGATTTCCTACTCCATTTATACGCTTTAATCCTAAGTGTTGGTATTTTGGTATGTGGGGGTAGTTTGGTAATTTTGGGAGAAACCTTAGGGTTTTGGCTTAGATTAATTTGTATAATTAATTTAAGGGAAAAATGTGGAATTGGGTTTAATTCATGAGATTGGGGAATTTAGTGGTTTAATGATGTAATTAGTTAGTTTAAATACTTACCTTTGAGAATGATGAAATTTCATTGTATTGTTATATTTATTTCTTGTTTAGAAATAATTGTTTTGGGCTATCGGTGGAGGATAGCCATTGATTGTTGTAGACCTTGCATGCGGCTTAGGTATAACTGAAATTGAGTCATTTATTTGACTGTTGAGTTAATACAGAACATTCGTGTGTTGACTATGTGTTGTATATGGCAAGTATAGATTATGTTGCATATGCATTTGGTTTTGGAGGAGATAGGGGATGAACTCCACGGTTTAGGGGATGGACCTCTAAACCGGATTTGTTGGGAGGAGATAGGGGATGGACTCCAGTAGCATCACATATGTGTGTGCTTGTTGATAATAGAAATATTTCTATTTGTTGTTGATATGATACATCACCACCATGTGTATCAGTTGGGAAGTATGGAAGTGGATTTGATTGAGATTGATATAACACCAGCATGTGTGTTTATTTTGTTATAAGAAAGGTTTAACCTGATTTGTTATCCTTGTTGAGTTGTTTGGCCAGGTTCTGAGCCATGTCTGTATAAATGGAAAGTGTATTGTGTCATAGACAATACGTCATAGACAACGTAGACATTAGTGTCATGAAACTGGAAATTGATTATCTTGTGTTAACCACGTATCGAATGCTAATGCTTTAGTTAATTCTTATGCTTGGTTTAGTATTCTTCTACTGGGCTGTGGCTCACCCTATATGGGAACTTCATTTTCAGGTTCAGGTGGTTCACTACCTCCAAGGACTTAGCTTGTGAGGATTTGGACTCGAAGACTTGCTTTATTTTATTTGTTTTAGTTGAATAACTTGTAAATTTTCAAGCCTAGGGCTTTATTTGTTTTTGAGTTAGAACTCATGGAATTGTGTCCAAGTGTTGGCTTGGCAAGATGTAAGCCCATAGGGCATTTATTATGATGTTTTTATTTTATGGTACTCTGACGAATGAAATAAGATACTTTATTTCCTTATAATTCCGCATGTTAATATTATGTATTATGGGTTTATTTTCGAGGGCGTTACAACTTCTATGTTTTTTGATGATTAGATTATATGTTGTCTTGCAAAAAATTGTAATTGGGTATTTAAAAAATTGTAAAAATTATCAAACATTGATCAATTTCTTCATCAAGATGTTCAATTAATAGGTACGTTATTTTTACTAAATAATACTTATCTAAATTACATACTTACATAGTTTATTACTAATAGAAAAAAATTAAACTATCAAAATAATAAATATGTCAATGCTAAATTATGCAGATATGATTGGCTTGGTTGTTAGTGTAACTGAATGTCAATGTATTGCAAATCGTGATAATTACAAAAGAGAGATTCTACTACTTGATACAAGGTATGATACCACAACATATTTCTGTGTCTTTACCAAATTTGAAATACTCTACGAATAATTTAACCCTTTTTTTTTTAATTGTAAAAATAGTTTCACATTAGTAAGACTAACTTTATGGGACGTGTTTGCAACAACTTATGGTATGCAACTATATCATACTCTAGAAAATGATAATATTTTATTTGCCCCTAGATTAACCGTTAAAGATTATTATGGTAAGATTATTTTTCATTGACTTTTATAATAAATAGATGCATATTCAAATATTGATATTGATAAATTATATTTTCTTAACTTCTAGGTCTATGCATTGCTACATGCAAATACAGCAAGTTATATACTAATCATTCATTCCGTCATACAAATCATATTCGAGTGTGATATATTATGATTGTATAATATTAACCAATTACATATGACAATATAATTCTCACAATTATATATGTTGATGTCTATCTAGGCTTGCTATGAATCCTATATCACAAAAGTTGTTATCTTGGAATCGAAAAAATGGATTCTCAATTTCACAATCATTGGTAATATCAAATGCCAAAAGAATTCTATTATGTAATTTTACACATATGCCAAAGGTAAGAATTGTTATCGTCCCAAGTAATGAAAGTTAAACGATATGTATATATATTCGTTTATAAAGATATATTAATTCATGTTTTTTCAAATATTTGTAGGTTTCATATTTTTGAATACTTGGATACATCGAACAAATTGATGTTGACAAACTTTGGATTGATTTATACAAAAGTTGCTATCAAAAAGTTGAATATCATTATGGTTACATTGTTTGTCGTTACTGCATGTATAATGATATTGATATTATAACGAGGTAATTTTTCGTAGGTAGATAATTGCTATGTATAATAAGAATTCAAATTTAACAAGTATTTTAATTTTTTATTAAATACAATATTTTCTTCTAATAAGTTTTTTTTAATTATTTTTTATTATTAGATACAATGTTAACATTGTGGTTAAAGACAATACTGGTTCAATAAATCTCATTATTCAAAATAAATGGATAGGGTTTATCTTGCAATGTCAACCATCATATTTGAAAAATATGAGATTAAATGTGCGAAACTATATAATTCATTATAAATAACTTATTCCTACATTTTCAAACACAATGTTATAATTCCAAAATTTTATGGGATAATGGAGTTAAAATGATTAAAGATTATACTGCGTCATGGCAATATCGTGCCTATGCATTTATCATATCTGTACCAACAATGCAAAGTCAACTAGATTGTGTATCGTGCGTAATTTTTATTTTAAATATAGATTGGTCTAAAGAATGTTTATACCCTTTAGAAGGTAAAAGAAAAAAAAAATGTAAGTATAACATTTTATAAATACATAATATATGTGTTGTTTATTAATTATAATACTAACTATCATGTTGACAATGCAAGAATGCTGATGGAAGACTCACAACAATTTAGTTATACTTTATTTTATTTATTCAGTGAATTCTGAACAAATGTAATAAATTCTTATTTTTATTACTTCAATTATGTAATGTCAACATTTTCTTTTAAAATTAAGGATATTTTATTCTAATAATTTAAAAATCTATTTAACATAATCATAAATAATTTTTTTGTAATTCAATCTCATGTATAGAACCAGTGATATGCTAATAAACAAATAAAGGAAAACTAATAATTGACTGGCTCTAGCAAGCTGTTGCATACCTGTTTCATGAGAGAGAGAGAGAGAGAGAGAGAGAGAGAGGGGGGGGGGGGAGAGAGTTGTTGGGCAAACTCATGAGCAATTTTTTTAATTTGTTTGGTTGTATATTTTAGAAATAGTTTTAAAGTATGAGAGTTTTAGATGATTTGATATTTTATTGTAATTGAATAAATATGTGTGAGAAAAAAAATGATTAATTGATATGTAAAAAAGAGAAAATAATTTTAAATTTTTTTTTCAAAATCACTAAATTAAATAAATTTCAAAAAAAAAATTTCAAAATTTATTTTTCAAAAGAAAACCAAACAAGTCCCTTATTCCTTTTGTCTCTGAGTTGTTGGACAAACCTTGTCCTTTTGATGTACTCACCAAGGCCTCTCCTTTCACAACACACATTTTTAACCATAACCCATTCTCTAAATTTCTTCTATTCATTGTGGATAATGAGCACTTGATCATCTCTCTCTCTCTCTCTCTCTCTCTGCCTCTCTAGGAATAAGGAATGAATGGTGCTTCTGCCTATGAAACAGAGTACTCTGAGTTTGTTGAAGTTGATCCCACTGGAAGATATGGAAGGGTATGCCTTGTTTGTTTTCATTAATTTCTGTTTCTTGGCTTTTCTCTTTTGTTTTGTTCATTTTCATTACATGCCCTTTTCTTGTTTGAGTGTTTGTCACAAACACAAACTGCTATTCTTTACAGTACAATGAAATTCTTGGCACAGGAGCTTCAAAGACAGTGTATGCACCTCTTTCTCCAAACCCTTTTCAAATTTGAACAAAATTTGAACTTTGATTAGACTATGTGATTTTTTGCTTTTTTTTTTTTTTTTTCCGTAGTACTTTTTCATAAGCACATGACTTTTTTTTTTCTCTAGTTGTGAAGAGCCGTGGTTAGTAAGAGTTGTGGGACTACTCTCACAACTGGACTCCAATTGACTCGAGGGAAGTCATGTGCTTATGGAAGTATCAAGAAAAATCAATTGGACTCCAGTTGTGAGAGTGGTCACACGGCTCCTATTACAACTGGATTAACCACGGCTCCTCTTGGACTTAGTTAACTGGAGAGGAGATGAGCCCTTTGTTATACATGGTTTGCCATTTCAAGGTCTACATTTTTATGTTTTTTGGGTGCAGTTATAAAGCGTTTGATGAGTATGAAGGGATTGAAGTAGCATGGAATCAGGTAAAGTTTTATGATTTCCTGCAAAGACATGAAGATCTACAGAGGTTGTACTGTGAAATTCATCTCCTCAAGACCTTAAAACACCACAACATCATGAAATTCTACACTTCTTGGGTTGACACTGACAACAGAAACATAAACTTTGTCACTGAGATGTTCACCTCTGGCACTCTGAGACAGTAAGTAAAAATTTATACTCAAAATTATTTAATTTTCTGATCTGGGTTTTATTTTATTTTCTCAAATGGGTAATACTCATTATGAATATCTGTCTAGGTTTAGGATAAAACACAAGAGAGTTAACATTAGAGCAGTGAAGCATTGGTGTAGACAGATCTTGAAAGGGCTTCTCTATCTCCACAGCCATGACCCCCCTGTGATTCACAGAGATCTGAAGTGTGACAATATTTTTATCAATGGCAACCAAGGGGAAGTCAAGATTGGTGATCTCGGCCTCGCTGCAATCCGCTGCAAATCCCATGTTGCTCTCTGTGTTGGTGAGTTTGAATCATTCCAGATTCTCTGATGTTGTTTCAGATGATCAAATGTTCATTATAGCTACTAAAATTACAAATTTCCTTGAGATTTCACATTTCAAGTATGGCACGACACACATAAACACAATTTGGGCATCAGATTCTAGATTGCCTTGTGGCTATGTTACCTGGAACACTAGTCGTTTGGGTACGGAAATGGAACGGCAATGTGATACACCACATACTCTAAAATGAGGTACAATAAAGGTGTACGATATTACTTTATCAAAATTTAAGGTATTTTTAGAGCAATTTTATTGTAACATTTAGCCCATTTAAGCTACTTCTATGACATCTAATAAAAGATAGTCTCTTTTTTTTCAAGTTAATCATGTAAAAATATATTTATGGGAATTTCAAAAATCCACTCTCCCTAAATTTTGGTTTATTATATTTGATTTTTTGCTCCTAAGGAAATCTTTAAATAAATATATAGGGGGAAAAAATATAATTGTTTAAATTCACTGTTTTAAAACAAAAATTGTACCATATTTCGATATGTGCATTTCAAAATATAAATCGTTGTCATCATTTTCGTGTCCCAGAACAATGACCTGAATTGATTCATGGAGAGTTTTGCTGTCATGAGTTTTTATGTTATGGGTATCTCTTGTTTGATCTCAGGCACACCAGAGTTCATGGCGCCAGAGGTTTATGCTGAGGAATACAATGAATTAGTTGACATATACTCATTTGGGATGTGCATCTTGGAAATGGTCACCATTGAGTATCCATATAGTGAATGCACCAACCCTGCTCAGATCTACAATAAAGTTGTCTCTGTAGGAACCTCAAAAAAAACTCCCAATTTCGCCTTTTCTCATTCAATTTTCTGTCTTTCCAAACATCCATTAACTTTACATCATTTTTCCATAGGGGAAAAAACCAGATGCCTTGTACAAAGTTAGGAATCCCGAGGTTCGACAATTCGTTGAGAAATGCTTAGCATCAGTGTCATGCAGGTTAACTGCTAAGGAGCTTCTGAAAGACCCTTTTCTCCAAATCGAGAATTATGGATCAGATTGGAGAGATCTTGATGAAGTAGGCTCTCTTTTAAGACCGCCTCCTCTCAACAACTCAATCAATGGTTGTGAAGCTCAGAGTGATTTGGATCATCACTCAGTCGATTGTGAACAAAATAAAATTGATTGCTTCACTAGTCAAGAGGATGAGCATTTGACAAATGTCAACATTACCATCAATGGGATGAGGGAAGAAAATGATTGTATCTTTTTAAGGCTCAGGATTGCAGATGAAGAAGGTTTGAATATTATTACTCTTAACTAACATGAACCGTGAAATGGCGAATGAGACCAAGCTAACGTTATTCGCTTTGCAGGCTGCGTTCGAAATATCTACTTCCATTTTGACATTGAAACTGACAATGCGTTGAGCGTTGCTACTGAAATGGTAGCAGCGTTGGATATTACTGACCAAGATGTGACTAAGATAGCAGAAACAATAGACAGCGAGATTGCTTCTTTGGTACCGGATTGGAAGAGAGGTATAGGCATGGAAGAAGTACTCGGTTGCACAAATATGAGCTATTGTCACAATTGTGCTTCAAATGGCTCTCATAAGGACTCTCTTTGGTGTTCTCAACATGGATGTGAAGCAGTATGTGGCCGCTTTGAAGAGATCGCGTACCATTTTGAAGGGTATGAACACGATGGACCTGCATTAAGTTCAGACAGATCAAGGGACATTCACTCTGACGATGGACACGAGGACCACTCAAACTTGGAAAAGGAAGAGGGCGCAGGTAAATATGGAAAAGAGGAGTAAGTCCAATTCGTGAAACTCTCTCCACGAATTGTGCCTTTGCAGATGACTATGAGAATGAGATAATGGCAAGAAGTGAGGTGGCTCAATGCTAAGTACCAAATGCAGTTGAGAGAACTCAGAGATCAGCAATTAGGAGTAGTATCAAAATCTTCGAGTTTAACTCTCAATTCTGATAACAAAGAACTATAGCGGATTTCCATTGTCATTGGTTTCAACCCCCTTAACAGCCTGTTTGGATTGACTGATTTGATGAGAGCTAAAAAGAAATGACGTGAAAGAAAACTTTTTCTCCATGTTTGGACAGGATAGACTAGAGAGAAATTGATCCCTTCTAGAATTTGGAGTTTTTGGTGATTGTTCGGCTTCCCCTCTCCGTTATATATTAGTTTGTAATGAGCATGTAGTTTTTCCAGCTTGTGGAGTCTCCAAACTCCTAGTGAATTTAACTTTTAGTTGGGTTGAAATAAGTGAATGTACATTGCTCACTAACTTCATAGAAAATGAGCTTTCCCGAAATCAAGCCATCTTTACTCCGAAAAAAAGGGAGATTATTCATTTCCATTGGATGCTTGAGAGACAGAAAGAGTTATTTTGGCTTTTCACCTTTTGGTTTGCATGTGACGTTTGTTTACAGTTTTTAAAATTTAATTCTATGCTCACTTTTGAAAACTCTGTCTAAGGTGAGAAAATTTGGACTAACCAGTCGTCTTCCCGAACATCCGGCCGGTTGACCGGAGCAATGCATTTTTTTTTTTAACAATTGCCATCTGTTATTTTTTATATTTCAAATTAAAAAAAAATTTAGAATTTTTTTAAATTTTTTATGAGGTTTGGATAGAATTTTGAGCTGTGTGTTTGGTTATGAATTGTAAGTTTTTATATCCGATATCATATGTCATATCAAAAATTCTCCACTCAATTCAAAATTCTTTTTAAAACTCATTCACCAAATAAATTTTCCACACTCAAATCATAATTCTAAAACTGTAAAACTTAAAATACAACTCTATATTTCTTAAATCATATTTAAAAAATTCTACCAAACGTTACTTTTATTTGTATAGAATGAATCACTTTTTTTTCCACTTAATTTTCACTAAATCAAAAAAGGGATCTATTTATTGTGCTAGTATTAGTTCACGGAAATTACATCTAAAATGGGTGAAACTAGAATGAAAAAAGAAGAATAGAAGTCTGGATCTGATACTGACTCTGATATCGGCTTCAGGACAGGGTAGTTGCGAAGCAGCTCCTCCTTAATTAGTGCATCATTTTTCATTTTGTGGAGCCTACGAATAAAGTTGGATCAGGTATTAGAGGTGCCAATTTGAAACAGTTTGAGCTCCTAATCCTGAAAAAGCTCGAAACATATTACTTTGATTTTCTTACACTCGATGGAATTCAAATATTGCAAAGCTTCCTTCAAGCTTTGTGGGTCCTCAATGACAGGTAGTTTGTGTGCCCCATTAGCAGTCACCAGGATTTTTACCTAACAACAACGGCCCATTAAACAGATGACAGATGACTTGGGCACAATTGAAGAATAAATAAAACTTATAAAGCTGCTATACATAATTCCAAGTTGTGTCGTTTGGTAACGTTTAATTTTTATTTTTTTATTTTTATTTTTACAGAAAATATTAATCAAGTTTATGTTTAATTTTGATTAAAATTTTTTTTAAAAAAAAAAAAAAACATGTTTGGTACACAAATTTTTTCAAAAACTCGTTTTTGAGAATAAGATACTAGGGACCAGAGTAGGTTGGAGGGGACTCGCCAAGAGAAGTGGCCAATGATTGAGGTGGAGGGGAACAAGCCGAAGGTGGTGACCAGGGGAGGAGGGGGACAAGCCAGAGGTGGAAGGGAACTCACTAGAGGTGGTGGCCGGAGGGGGTCACCTACAGCCAGAACAGGCCCTGGGCTAAGGCCATTGAGACTTGTACCTTAGGTTCCAAAAAATGGGTCCAAAATAGGGCCCCAAATTTAGAAAAGTATTATAGTATATTACAAATATAAATAGGCCCAAATTATTTTTATTGTTTGGAGGAGTTACGGGCCGGTCCTTTCAACTTGATTTAATTCCCATGAGGTCCTGACCTAAAATAATTTAACACATCTTCCCATTTTACCCTTGACATTCAGCCCATATGTAGAAATCGCACAACCGTTTCACACACACTCTCTCAACCGGCCACCGAAGACATCCTCTGACCTTTGACCATATTTTTTTTTTGGCCATTTTCCATTTCCACCATGTCAATACCGCCATGCTGGCAATAAGAGAAAAAGAGAAGAATAAGGAGGCAGAAAATGAAGAAGGGGGATAAAGAGTCTAGAAAATAATTCTTCACATTTGCAGATCAATACAAAGATTCAAAGACAAATCCAATAAAAAAATCTATGATTGACACATTCAATAATAAATTTATCACTATATGTTTGTTAAAATTTTAAAAAGAAAATCTCGTCTTCATAATCAAAAATCAACATAAGATTCAAAGACATACTTAGTGATAAATTTATCACTGATAGACACATTCAGCGATAAATTTGTCACTGACTGTTTGTTAAAAAATTGCAAAAAGAAAATCTCATCATCATCGTCACAAATTAACATAAGATTCAAAGACATATTCAGTAATAAATTTAGCAATAATAAACACATTCACTGATAAATTTCTCACTAGTTGTTTGTTAAAAGATTACAAAAACAAAAATAAAAAAATATCATCATCATTGTCACAAATCAACACAAGATTCAAAGAAATATTTAGTGCTACATTTATCACTGATACAGCAGATTTGGTTTAAGAAAATAAAAAAATAGAGAGGGAGTGAGGAAGAGGGAGGTGATAAATATAACATGAACAAAAATCAGTGATAAATTTATCATTGTATTAATATCAAAATTCCAGTAGCAGCAATCCACAACATATTAAACAAATCAGTGATAAATTTATCACTGAATTAAGTGATAAATTCATCAGATTAGTTCAACATGTTTTACAAATGTAGATCTTCACCAACACACTGTAGAAAGAGTCTCGACCTCATCGGCAACCATGTAAAGTACCATATTGGCGCCGAAGATGGTAGGTCAACATTGAAAACAACTAGATTTGAAGCCATTGGTGAAGTTCGACGTTGAAGATGGTAGATCGATGATTGAAGAAGAACGACGGTGATGGCAGATAAAGGATGGAAGATGAAGGAAGAGCGACGGTAATGGCAAAGAGAAAGAAAGACGACAATGTTAGGCGAGCGAGTCAAACGGTTGAGAGATGGTAAAGTGTAGATCGGTGACGATGGAGATGGTTAGTGAACAATGGTGATAACAGTGGCCGGCGAAAGTGGTAGTGGTGACTAGTAGAGGTGGTGGTGGTTAGTGACGGACGATGATGGTGGTTGCGGGTGGATAGCCATGGCCATAGCTACAATGGTTGTATTTTCTAGAGAAAGAGAGATAAAAAAGAAGAAGAGTTTTGGAAAAATGATCAAGAGAGAAGTTAATACAAATTAAAAAAAATTAATGAGTAATAAATATTATAAACAATTAAAGATTTATAAAGTGTTTGGGATGATTTAAATAGGGATTTTTACCAACTGGTCACAGGGGCAAAATCGGGATAAAAAAATAAAACAGGACTTCCTGGTGTATGAGATAGAAACTTAGGACCTAATGGGTAATAGATTCAATTATTGGGACCGGTTGGTAAAAATCCTTTATTGTTTTAGAACTAGTCTAAAAGACCCAAAAATATTTTGTTGAGCCCATATTTGTTTATAAATGTAGTTTGGCCCAATTGAAATTAAAATATATATAAAATGTCAGTGGCCCTTGAATGAGAAACATTACATACACATACAAAATTTTAGTCACCCAAAATAGGGCCCTGAATTTTTTTTATTTTCTTTCTTTATCAGCTTTTAGTGGAATAAATAAATTTATCCTAATTTTTTTTACTTTTCTTGTTTATCAGATTTTAGTGGAATAAACAATTAATTCAATTTGAATCACATTCATACATAACATATTCAACAAACAACAATGCAACCACACTCAACCACACTCATAAACAACATATTCAATAAACAACAATCAATTCAATACATATCCAATACATTTTAATTGAAGAAAGTTTTCCTGATTTTGGTAACTTCTTTTTTTTTATACGAATACATTTTGATATCTATTTTGGTATCAATCGACGGTAATGATACGAAATAGGATTTATTTTTTTATTTTTTTGTGAATATAGACCTCCATTTTTGTTTCACCTTAGGCCCCCGAAAACTCAGGACCAGCCTTACCTACAATGATGGCAGAAGCTGAGGGGGGTCAAAAGGGGTAGCTAGTGGTGGTGATGGGTGATGGCGAAAAGAGGTGGGGAAAGGAGAAGGAAGGAAACTTGTTTAAAAACAAACAAAAGCAACTTCTTTGTTTTTTAATGGAATTTAGTATTTCCTCCGTCCTAAAATATTAATCTCTTTTTTCATTTTTTATTATCCCAAAATATTAGACCATTTTCAAAAATCAAGGATTAAAATAATATAAATTTCTTATTTTGCCCTTCTTTTAAATTCACTAACAACACAAAAAGTATAATTGTAACAATTGATATTCCCAGAAAATATATATTATCAAAGGGTAATTTTGAAAAATTAATATTTTTAAAGTGCAATAATTGTACTACAAAAAAAAATTGAATTCTCCAAAAGAGACTATTTTTTGGGACGGAGGAAGTACATTTTTTTAAATGAAAACTGTGGAGACATATTTTGAGAATAACAGCACGTGGTCAAGGTGACACCGAAGTGTCAGCCAAGGTGTTACGTGGCCTGGTCATGCGCCGAGGTGATCTCGGCTAGGCCGAGGTTATCTGCGGAGATACTGGAATCTGAGATGAGCGGATAAGGGGCAAGAGTCCTAGAACCAGGGAAGATCTCAGTCTGGATAAAGATAAAGCTCTTAGGGAATTTATCCCTATCTAGCTGAGGATCCAGGATAAGCATTGGGCCTGAGTCCACTGAAGTGAGGCTTCTACAGGGATCAGGTCAGTGTGAGCTATAAAAACAGGGCACCCTCGTGGGTCTAAGGTATGTGTAACGTAGTATGAGCAGTATGTTGATTCTTGTGAGTTAAGCACAGCTTGCTATCTTTGAGAAATATCAATTACTGACTTGATCGTCGGAATGCCACCGGTTGGACGAACCACCGCCGGATTCTTATATTTCTATGACAGGTTGTTCGAGCTTAATCTATTCTGCCGGTGCTCTCCAATTGAGTTCCCATTTTGGTTGTGTGGTCGGAAATCAACACCCACAATTTGACGCCGTCTGTGGGAACGTAAGGAGAATAGATGGCCAACGACGGGCAAAAAGAGAAGATTGGGGACGATATCCCTTATGGAAGTGGTAAACATGCCAATCCTAACATGGAGGAGGAAAATCATGATGAGGGACCCCAGTATCAGAATCCCAGAGACAAAGACGTCGGCCAAGAGGCAGACGCACCGAAGAAATCAGGTCGAGACGAGTATTACAACGAAAGTGACCTCTAGATATGAAAGAATAGATGCCTGAGGAAGGACGACGAGATGAAGGGAATGGAAAACAAGTTGGCAGACCTGCAATTGGTTGTCAACTTCTTGATGCAGAACAACGTCATGCAACCACCGTTTCCATTGAAAGACACGCCGATTCCAGCAGCCAAGAACGACACCCAGAAAGAGGGGTAGAAAGCAATCCCAGCAGTCTCTCAGCATGACAGGGTGAAAGAACACTCACATCGGCCTTAGCGGGATGCCAGACGAGTAGAGTCGGTGAGAGGAGAGTCTTAGAGGATGCCTCGAACTAAGGGAACTTACGTCAAGGAACATCGGCATGTTCAGGGAAAGGAACTTTGTTTTGACATAGTGAATGAAGAGAAGTCCAAGAGGACACATAACGACACCGGGAGCAGCGCACCAAAACGGCTAAAATCCGTTGACAGCTGAGCTCCTAGTCAGACTAAGGAGGATTTGAGGGACTACCTCCAGAGGAAACAGTAAAATGCCGAGGTCACATCACCTATCAAACCAAGAACGCCGTTCTCAGTCGAGTTAGATAAGTTTGAGGCCCCCAAAAGGTTCCATATACCAAGGTTCCAGATATATGACGGTAAGTCCGATCCGAATTTTCACGTCGGCTTGTACCTGAATTCAATGGCCTTGTATACTAGGAACGAACCGTTGTTGTGCAAGGTGTTCCCCTCATCCTTTGGGAAAATTGCATCCGATTGGTTTCACAAGTTACCGAAAGGAACTGTAAAAAGTTAAGAAGGCCTGGCCGAGATGTTCGTGGTTAGGTTTGTCACGAACAAGTTGCAACCATTAAGGGTAGACTCCCTGATGGCTTTGAAAATTTGCAAGGGAGAGAGCCTCAGGGCATACGCCAAAAAGTTTTATGAGGTGTTCAACCGAATACTAGGATGCAATCAGGAGTTGGTGGTCGTATCTTTTAAGAACGGCCAGAAAGATGATTGCTCGCTTTGGAAGGCGCTGGCGAAGACTTTATCAAAAAGTATGGAGGAGCTCATGGCAAGGATCGAGAAATATACCAGAGCAGAAGAAGACACACCGGGAACAAAAGTGCCGAAATAGGAGAAGAGAAACGGCTCG
The DNA here is from genome assembly GCA_036172215.1 of Camellia granthamiana. Classification (NCBI taxonomy): domain Eukaryota; kingdom Viridiplantae; phylum Streptophyta; class Magnoliopsida; order Ericales; family Theaceae; genus Camellia; species Camellia granthamiana. The sequence goes on along the minus strand of CM069907.1, from coordinate 140,932,367 downwards.
CCAAAGCGAAATCGAGGTAACACTGGATTTAATAAACAAAAGATAGGGTTGAGGGCTGCGCAGGCAGTCACCACTGTGTTCCGGATCCCGGTTTATAAAGTTTTAGAAAGGATCAGGAACCAGCCATATTATAGAGCGCCGGAGAAGATTCCTGGCGAATTTATAGGGAGAAGCCTTGGGAAGCACTGTGCCTGCCATAATGAGAATGGTCATCTGACTCAAGGGTGCAGAGCTTTGAAGACGCATTTGGAAGACCTGGTTTGACAGGGTCACTTGAGGGACCTGGTAGATGAGGCCAGAACGAGGGAAAAGCAGGCGAGACTGCCCCAGGCACTGGCAGCACCACCTCTTCCAGAACCACAGCAAGCAGAACCTCGGGTGATCAATGTGATCCACTTAAAGGTTAATGTAAATGATATACGGAGAGAAACCCAGAAGGTAATACACTTACAGCATAAGTGTCAGGTCTAGCAAAAGAGGCCTAGGACAAACCAGTACCAAGGGCCAATGGTGTCCTTTACTGAGGAAGACTTAGACATGGTGCAGCATCTACACAACGATGCTCTGGTAGTGACCCTCAAGATTGGGGAATGCCAGGTAAGGCGCATTCTGATCAACCAAGGCAACTCTTGTGACATCATGTATGTCCGATGTTACAAGGAGCTAGGCCTTCATCAAGATGATTTGGATCAATCTAACAGCCCAATGGTCAGGTTCAATGGAACGCCGACATGGCCCCTAGGAGCAATGAATTTGGAGGTGCATGCAGGCACCGGGAAGGTAAGCACAGAATTTACAATAATTAACACTCTCTCTCCTTACAATGCTATCTTGAGAAGGCCATGGTTGCACATAATGAAGGTTGTTCCCTCAACATTGCACCAACTGTTGCGGTACCCAACGGAGCATGGTATTGAGGAAGTTAGAGGGGATCAGGTGCAGGCAAAAAATTACTCCATAGCAGCAATGAAATTCACCTGCAATGTGCGAGAGACAGAAACAGTAGAAATTGAAGACGAGAACATGGAAGTTATAGATGATGTCGGCAAAGAACCAGCCAAGAAGAGTAAGGAAGCCTTGAAGAAAATTCTGGTCCAAGAAGATGAAGAAAAGCGTTTCTCCCTTCTCGGCTCAAGCTTGGCCGAAGAGGAGGAGAGGGAGTTAAAAGCTTTCTTACGGGCTAACATAAAGGTAATTTCCTAAACGCCATATGAGATGCCAGGCATTGACTCCAAGGTCACATGTCATATGCTCAATGTAGACAGGTCAGCTACACCTGTCATCTAGCGAGCAAGGAGGCCGACATTGATGCATGTTGAGACAATTGAGGAGGAAGTAGACAAACTACTGGAAGCCAAAGCCATTCGAGAGGTGAACTACCCTACTTGGCTGTCCAACACTGTGGTAGTGAAAAAGAAGAACGGCAAGTAGAGGGTTTGCGTTGATTTCACTAGCCTGAACAAGGCTTGCCCCATGGATAGTTTTCCACTACCCAAGATTGATCAGCTAGTGGATGCTACTTCAAGACAAGGAAGGACGAGCTTCCTGAATGCTTACAAGGATACCACCAGATAGCAATATACCCTTCTGATAAGGAGAAGACTACATTTATCACACTAAAAGGGTTGTATTGCTACAGAATGATGTCTTTTGGGTTAAAAAATGCAGAAGCAACTTACCAGAGGTTAGTAACCAAGATGTTCAGACATCTGATTGGCAAAACAGTAGAAGTATACATCGATGACATGGTCGTGAAGACCAAAGAACTTGAGAATCACCTGGCCGATTTGAAGGCAGTTTTCGATATCCTAAGAACATATCGACTCCGACTCAATGCTTTGAAATGCGCATTTGGAGTCGGGTCTAGTAAGTTCCTAGGATAGTTGGTCACCAGAAGGGGCATTGAGGCAAGCCTAGATCAAATCAAGGCCATTCTTGACTTGAAGAGCCCAACATCGGCAAAACAAGTACAGATGTTAACTGGAAGGGCCGCAGCCCTGAACAGGTTTATAAACAGAAGTTCAGATAAATGTAAACCATTTTGTAGTTTGTTAAAGAAGGCTACAAATTTTTTATGGACGGAAGAGTGCAAAGTCGCCTTGGCTAACTTGAAGAAGTACCTGACTACAGCTCCAGTTCTATCAAATCTAGTACCTGGAGAAGAGTTGCTCCTATACTTGGCAGTTTCAGAGCACGCAGTGAGTACAGTGGTAATCAGAGAAGAAAATGGAGAACAAAGGGCAGTATACTATGTAAGTAAAACCCTAGCAAGTGCAGAGACTAGGTACTTATCCTTGGAGAAATTGACATTGGCCTTAGTGATGGCTTCCAAAAAGTTAAATCGTTATTTCCAAGCCCACAAGATTATGGTGTTGACTGAGCATCCCTTGAAGTCTCTGTTGCAACAAGGAGATCTGATAAACAGGGTAGCCAGATGGACAGTAGTATTGAGCCAATACGACTTGAAATTTAGGCCCAGAACAGCAATTAAAGGCCAGGTTCTGGCTGATTTTGTGGCCGAGTTCGTACCAGGTGCCATCCCATGTCGAACTCCAGTGAGTCGTGGCTTGGGGTGCCCAGGAGAGCAAGAAGAAACCCAATTGAGGCCGAAGAACCCCACTTATGCAAAACAGAAAAAAGAAAAACCAAAGTCATGCGACATCTACATCGGCAACTCCTTCCACCTGTTTGTTGATGAAAGTTCAAACCGGTAAGGAGCGGAGGCAAGAGTGGTGTTAGTATCACCAAATAGGCAAATGTTAGAGCAGTCTATTCGATTGGGGTTCAAGGCCTTAAACAATGAAGTAAAGTATGAGGCACTGATCGCAGGGTTGAAGTTAGCAGCAGCAATGGAAGCCGATGAGGTGGTAGTCTTCTATAACTCCCAACTTATTGTGAATCAGGCAACAAGCGAGTACGCAACCCGAAATGAAGGAATAATAGCCTATGTCAAAGAAGTTGTTAGACTGCTAGCATTGTTCCAGGATTGCCGGCTACAGCAGGTTAGCCGAGATGATAACAGTCATGCCGATGCCTTGGCTAACTTAGCTAGTGCAATGAAATCAGGGGTAGCAAAGACAATAATGGTTGATTATTTGTTAGGCCCAAGTGTGGAACCACTAATCACAGAGTACGAAGCAATGTGTGTGGAGATGGGTCCAAGTTAGATGGATGCAATAGTAATGTTCTTTAGGGATGGCAATCTGCCAAACGATCAAAAGGAGGCACATAAGACCAGGTTAAAATCGGCCAGGTTCAGCTCAACAGCAGATGGCCACCTCTACCAAAAATCCTTCACTGGTCCTCTTTTGAGGTGTGTGTATCCCTCCCAGGTTGAAGATTTCTTGTATGAAATACATAGAGGAGTATGTGGAAGCCATGCTGGGGGCAGATCACTTGCTCATGGGGTCATTACTCAAGGGTATTGGTGGCCCTACATGCACAAGGATGCTGACACCTACATCAGAAAGTACGAGAAGTGTCAAAGGTATGCACTTTTAATACATCAACCAGCAGTAGATTTGAACCCAGTATCCAGCCCTTGGTCATTTGCCCAATAGGGCATGAACCTAGTTGGACAACTACCCCAAGCAATTGGGCAAAGGAAGTTCTACTGGTGGCAACTGATTACTTCACAAAATGGGTAGAAGCTGAACCCCTTGTGAAGATTCAAGATATTGATGTGAAGAACTTCATATAGAAGAACATCATCACTAGGTTTGGGATCCCAAGGGCAATAATAGCAGACATTGGTACACAGTTTGACAGTAAGCTAATCAAAAGCTTATGTGCAAAGTACAAAATCAAGAATTACTACTCTACTCCAAGTTTTCCTCAAAGCAATGGTCAGGCAAAAGCATCCAATAAGACTATCTTGGATGGGATCAAAAAGAGGCTGGAAGCAATAAAGGAAAAATGGGTGGAAGAGTAGCCCAATGTACTCTAGGCGTATCGGACTACGCCAAGAAGATCAACTGGGAAGTCTCCATTTGCCATAGCTTATGGCACTGAGATAGTTATCCCACTAGAAGTCAGTATCCTTGGGATCAGAACACAAGGAGTAAAGAATGGGACTAATGAGGCATACCTGGCCCGAGATCTGGATCTGTTGGAGGAGAAAAGAGAGAGAGAGAGAGAGAGAGAGAGAGAGCCACAATTCGGCTGGGGGCATACCAGCAATAACTTGCTAGGGCTTATAATAAGAAGGTCAACCCAAGAGAGTTTAAGGTTGGGGGCCTCATCCCAAGAAAGGTCGTCAGCAACAAGAAAGATCCCAGATAGGGAAAACTTAGCCCAAACTGGGAGGGGCCTTATAGAATCATCTTGGTTGCTGGCAATGGGGCATATCGGCTTAAAGATAGTGAGGGCAAAGGGTTGCCAAGACCCTAAAACACTTGCAACTTGAAGTTTTTTTATGATTAGTTTTTTGTTTTCGAAGTTTATGTCATAATTTTATTGGCCGAAGTAATAAAAGCATGCTAGTTTGATTTTTACGATTTTTAAATTTGTGCAAGAAGACTGACCAGTCCTATGATGATGTTTTCGGTTGAAGCATAACGAATAACTTAGACTTATTATATGGCAGAGTTGAATTATACTTGCTTATAATATAATTGAACTAAGTTGGCGATGTTTCTGAATAAAACATAACGAATAACTTAGACTTATTATATGGTAGAGTTGAATTATACTTGCATATAATAAAGTTGAACTAAGTTGGCGATGTTTCTGAATGGAACATGATGAATAGCTTAGACTTATTATGTGACAGAGTTGAATTATACTTGCATATAATAGAGTTAAACTAAGTTGAACTAATCCAGGTTTGCTATGTTAGTAGGGTTAAACTCAGAGTGGAGCTCAGTATGCTTCGTCGGATTAACAGAGAAACCAAGGTTGAACACCTCGACTAGTCTTTGTTTGAATTTGATTTCGGCGAAAGACTATAAACGCATAATGTGAACTTAAGTAAAACTTAGGTTCACATTAGGGGGCAGTAAGCAGGAATGATGAACAAACTTGAGAGTTTGGGACATGTTGAAATTTTTCAGAGGAATTTACAAGTTAGAATTGGCTTAACACTTGTTGAAATTTCAGAAAAATTTACAAGTTGAAGTTAGCCGAGGTAATAATGAAAGAAGTATCCGAGGTACATATTAGCTGAGATGACCAACCAGGTGGCTAAGCTTAGAAACGATGAAAGGGTGAAGTCTTGATAGAAGACAACAAGTAGAAGTAAAGAAGCAGTACTTGACTGAATAAGTTTAAAGAAACAAGCACTTGTAAAAATATTTCGAAATGTTTTTAAGTGTTAGTCGAGGTATTCCAATTGCTAGCCGAAACAAACAGTCAAGGTTCATATCTGAGGTGATTATACAGTTAAGCTGTACTTTGAAAACATGCAAAAAATATTCTAAGTATAGAAACATGCATAGAAAAAAAGAGGGCATACATTCAACACTTAGAAGGAAGTATAAGACTTGCATTCAGAAGATGGAACTTGTTCACAGGCAAAAAGGCACTTCGGCCTAGCAAAAAGACAACTTGTTCGGGTACAAAAAAAGGCACATCAGCCAAATTGAAGCTAAAACATTGTTTGAACAAAAAGGTTACAATTATTACAAGAAGAAAAAAAGATTCTAGGTGGACCGTTCGGCGTCGGCGATTGGCTGTGTGTCGACCTCGGCAGACAGCTGGGAAAGCTTTTTGGCAGTCTTTTCTACTTCGATCTCGATAAGGGTTTGGTCGAGGCTTTTCTCGGCTATCTGTACCTCACCTTCTGACGTGGCTTTCTTGGGAGAGGCACTCTTGGAGACCTCGTCCTCCTCATCTTGAGTCAAGTCAAGGACTTGCTCATTCAGAGTGGGGGACTTGGCCCCAACAACAGCCTCGTCTTCATTCGCAGCCTCTTTCTTGGCGTCATCCTCCTCGGCATCATCATCGGATTCTTGTGGAGCCGGAGGGAAAGGCACTTGGAGTTGGTCAATATCACAGAGTGGGGAGTCCATTGGGACAGACATCTTGTTGAGCGTCGCCATCCAGCTGAGGTAACAATCTCGGTTACAAGCTAGGTTAACTTGCCCTTTGCACTGATCGCAAACGACGGCCTGCCCTTCTTCGAAAGCTTTTTCATCGGCCGCCTTGACCTCATCATCCTTTGAGTCAAGGGCCTCTTGGAGCTTGGCCTCTAACTCGGCTGCCTTGGCTTTGGTAGCCTCAAGATTGGCTTTGGCGGCTTCGACTTTAGCTTCAGCCTCGGCCGTTTTTGCTTTCTCTTCGGCTTGGTTCTGAGCAGCCCTAAAAGCCTTGGCTTGATCCAACATAGCTCTATTGTTGGCTTTGGCATGATTGAGCAAGGACAAGAGCTTGGTAGCTTCTTGAGTTTTCTTTGCCGACATATGAATCCTTGGCTCCTTCCTTGTTATCTCTGTCTTGACCGCATATGAATGTGCATGCTGGATGGCCTGCAAGGATTAAAACAGATTATGAAAAAAAAAATTTGACTAAGTGTTGAAAGATTGTAAAAGAGTAAATAAGAAGGCTTACCAAGACTGAGTGCTGCATCATCAGGCCGAAGTTCTCATACTCATGGAGGTCGGCCATTTGATTCAAATCTTCTAGTAAGAGCACAGCCGTTGACAAGGCGGCACCGACCTCCACATCCTGGATCGCGCTGTCACTAGCTGTCAAAGGTTTGTCCCCTACCATGACCTCGGGCGACCAGATCATGCTACGGGGAAAGCTGTTGCTACCTTCAAGGTGGTCAAACCTCGGCTTCTTTGCAGAAGGGGCGTCGGGCGATAAGGCCTCGGCTGGCCTCTTGTCAGCAGCAAGAGTATTCTTTTCAAACTCGGCCAATTTTGAGATCAATACAGTGTCCTTAGAATCTACCTGAGTCACTGTAGCCTTGGCCTTAGCCTTCTTAACTTTCTTAGGCTTTGGCGTGGATTGAGAGGGAGAAGAGGAAGACTGAACAATCACTACCCCAAGGATATCGGCCAGAAGGTCCTCAACGACAGCTGGTTTACGGTCCATTTCGTCGGCAGTGGTAGCAAGCGTAACTTTGGTGCTGAAGTGAATGGCGGGAAGGGCGATAGGAGGATTGGCTGGATCGTAGGTCGACACCTCAGAATCTTGTCGTTTGCGGCTACGAGTTCGACCTGCTGGTACGTTTGGTAGAGCACGACGTCGGTATCGGCGTTGATATGGTGAGATTAGTTGAGCTGGAGTAGAAGTGAAGGGTTGCTCTACTGGATCTGATCAAGAGGCCTAATCTGGCCTTGGCGATAAAGCAACTGCTGGAGTTATTGCTGATGAAGAAGTCTTGTTTCGGCGTGGGACGTCGGGTAACGCGGACTTGTAAGGCGGGATATAATTAAGCAGCAAAGGGGCTTTGCGCTTATTAATATCCAAACTTAAAAGTCTTTTTAAATCGGGGCTGGGGAAGAAGGTCTGCCAAAAATCCTTTGCTAACTAGGGAAGAGCTGCAAAAAGAAGTGAGAAGAAGAACATTACAAAAAACAGATATATACTAACAAATCCTAACTAAAATATGATTAAAAGGGTAACTCAATTCTTACTATCACCCTCTTTAAACACCGATCGGCGCAGAAGATAGAGATGAAGGTCATCATCAGGTGCAAATTCCTAGTTGCCTGAGACAATGAAGTAATCATCTTCAGCACCCTTGTTAGAGTCTGAAAGGTCGGTTATTAGTTTGTAGGCAGTGGACCTGGGCTTGAGGTAGTATATGTAGCCTTTTTCAGACTTAAGGCCACACGTGGTATAACATAATTGGATGTCGGCTAAAGTGATCCTAGCTTTTTCTCGGTGTGCTAGTTCAATTATGCCATTGATGACCCTATATGAGTTTATGGCAAATTGCGTGGGGTTAAGTTTGTAATAGTGGAGGATTTCACGAAAGAGAGTATTAAGGGGAAACCGAAGTCCACATTCAATAAAGGCAACCACTGGGAAGGACATGGAATCTCCATCCGACATAATAGAGTCTTCCTCCCCGGCTAACCTAATTCGGACGTCAGCTAGGATAAGAAACTCTCTCCTAAAGTACTCATGTTTTTATGGGGTATCTACCCTCCACCTAAACATTTCCATTGTCTCAGCAAGAAGGGGTTGGCAGCAGAGTGATGGGTATAGGTTTGAATACCTCGGCTAAAACCTAAGCAGGCACTGATGCAAGGGTTTTTGAAGATCTAAGAGGAACTCGTTTTGATTTTCCTAAAGAACAAGGTTCTAAAGCAAATCCCAATCCTAGAAACTACAAAAACAGGAATTGGAGGAAAAATCTGGAAATACAACAAGAAAAGCAAAAAAAATGAGTAGGATTCAGAATCAAGAAGCATCAAAGGAAAACAAAACTCAAGAATCAAACAAAGCAAAAATATAGGAAAAAGTATAGATATGGCAAGAGCAATGCCAAACATTCAAAGTGACCAGTACAATGTGCCAAGGGTGTGAAAAATTACAAACGCTGTGTGAGTGTGTGAAAGCAGTGTACACAAATCACAAGCAAATGCAATGACGAAACTTCGAGGAACAAGACAAATTCAAGAACAAAGAATGACTCATACTAAACAAAATACAACTACGAAAATAGATATAACTTCCACAGTAATAGATACAGAGTGGAGCATATGGAAAAACTCAAAGGGAAGATATATTAAAAAACATGACCATGAAGTAGAAAGAAGAAACTCCGAACTTACCGAGTGAAGCTGACGAAAAGGGCGCCGGAATGAGTCTCGCCGAAGTCAAACAGTGTGAATAATCGAAACCAAACGACGAAATGCTTGCCGGAGGAGACGATTGGAGCAGTTGCAGGAGCTTAGAAACACAAAAATGGAGGTTTGGGAGAAGGAGAGTTAGAGAGAGAAAATTTGAAGGCAAATTGAATTTTCAAAAGTGAAAAGATGGAGAGAGAGGGAGATGTTTTGTCAAAAATATGAAATGGCGGCAAACCATAATGATATGCCTTGGGCGACGTGTCTGTAAGGCGGCATGCACAGAAGCAACGCGCCCTGATAGCGCATGTCAAGTACGAACCAGTGCGAAAAGGACACGTGGCGGAAACGGTTGAGAAAAACGGTGCATGACAGCTCATGCGCAGACAAAACTCTTGGAGTTCCTGATTTAATGAAGCAAAAACCTCGGCTAAATGAGCAATCTCGGTTAGGAAACTTAAAGAACTTGGCTCTTGGTTCTTGGCTATTGATAAAAATGGACAGTTGAGTCCTGGTTATATGAAGCCAATGAGCCATGATCTCAGTCAGAAGGATAGGTAAATTCTTAGCCGAAATAAAATCTGAACGAAGCAGTATAGGTTCTATCACCTCAAATTGCCGAGGTAATAGAACCTACGAGGCAATTGTGGGGACATATTTTGAAAATAACAACACATAGCCAAAGTGACACCGAAGTGTCAGCCGAGGTGCCATGTGGCCTGGTCATGCGTCGAGGTGATCTCGGTTAGGTCGAGGTTATCTACGGAGATACCGAAATTCGAGATGAGTGGATAAGGGGCAAGAGTCCTAGAACCAGGGAAGATCTCAGTTTGGATAAAGATAAAGCTCTTAGGGAGTTTATCCCTATCTTGCTGGGAATCCAGGATAAGCATTGGGCCTGAGTCTACTGAAGTGATACTTCTACAGGGATCAGGTCAGTGCGAGCTATAAAAACAGGATACCCTCGTGGGTCTGAGGTATGTGTAACGTACTGTGAGCAGTAAGTTGATTCTTGTGAGTTAAGCACAGCTTGCTATCTTTGAGAGATATCGATTATTGACTTGATCGTCGGAATGCCCCCGGGTGGACGAACCACTGCCGGATTCTTATATTTCTGTGACAGGTTATTCGGACTTAATCTATTCTGCCGGTGCTCTCCAGCTAAGTTCCCCTTTTGGTTATGTGGTCGAAAATCAACACCCACAAAAACAGATACCAAACAAGTTTTTGTTTTCAGCTTTCAATTTTTTTGTAGAACATAAACAAAAAAAAAACTATAAACAGAAACATTGCCAAACGGGGTTTTTAAAAAAAATACAATATGGTATATTGGATCTTCTAAATATGACTCTAATTATAAAGCTTAGGTTTAGCTTCACAAGAATGAAGAAACTATAACTCACGGTTCGTAATAGTTTACTACTTCTAAATTCGTTTTCTAAAAAATTTAAACAGAAATTCTGATTCATTTTTTTTCTTTTCATAATAGTTTACTGGTCATGCAGTCAATCAATCTAGGGTGTCACAATAAATCTTTCTAGATCAGATCTAATGACAGAAGAATTACCGCTAAGTATTGGTTGTCAAGCTTGTTTACGTTTGGGATGATTGTTCTATGTACTTTTACATTGTTGACATCAACAAGAGTCTCTATGTCAAAATTTTCCTCATTCTCCATTTGAAAGCTTATTGAAACTAGCAAGGATCTCCTGTCCCCAAAAATTCTTATCCCTCTGTCCCAAATCACTCACAACCATTGAATCATTTGAGAATCTCAAGATTTGAGAATCCCAATACATATCCAATGATTGTAAGTGATTTGGGACATGGCGACAGGATTGGAGATAGGAATCCTTGGGCTATTGAAACGTTCTTTCACACTTTTCGGGTTCCAAGCCCGATGCACCTGCAAAGACACTTACAGAGATGCCTTCAGTGATCTGATAAACAAATAAAATTATGTAGCAGAGTATGGAGATGAATCAAAGATTAAAAAACATCAAAAATTGTATATACAAAAGCATTCCAGCCACTTTATTATACCCTTGGCTAATTCAAACTTCTTTCAAAAGCTATATTATTTGTAGACAATTGTGAATTCTTATAAACATGCTAAAACTGATTATAAGTTGTTGGAGAATATTAAAATGAGACATCTTTGGTGATCACAAGTAGAGTCAATTTAAATATGAATACTGATTTTGTTATAAATGACAAGAAAAACAAACATGAAAGCAAAAGAGAAACAATTCAAATAAAGCATGATCAAGTAATTTCACGAGTCAGAGGATTATATGTAAACACAAATATCAACTTAGGGTGGTTAGTGACATATTTAGTTAGCCACAGTAGTGCAACCTAATACAAGTGCATTTTTTGGTTCAATTATGGAATCAACATATCTCACCGAAGTTATATATGGGTTTGATAAATGAAAATAGACGAAACTAATTGGGCTAAAGTTATGAAACAATCATGTAGTTAACACTACACTAACGCCTCGTTTGGGAATAAACTATTTTAGTAACTTTTTGACTTTTTACTACAAGATGTGCAGAAAAGTAAAGAGAGTGATGTAACAACTTATAGTGACATTTTGATTTTTGGCTAGAACATATAGTTGCCAAACGAGGCCTAAGATCAATCATGAGTTCAACAACATGCACAACATGACAACACTCTAATCCTAAAAATTAATAAAAAGCTTCATTGAATCTTCAAGTAGATTATATATCATGCATCCTTCATTAATTATAAAATACAATTTTAATTTTCTCATTTTTTTATTTTATTTAAATTTTGTTAATATGTGTCGCAATCTGCTTGGTGCATAAATAAATTTTAAAATATTAAAATAAAATTGTAAATTTTGATTTTTTAAAATTATATTATTACAATTGGAATAAGATCAATATATATTCTTTAAATTAAGCGGCCTTCGTTAAATTATAAAATACAATTTTAAATTTCAATTCTTCCTTAAATTTTGTTAATACAATTAGAATGAGAATAATATTCATTTCTTAAATTATGTTTTTTATTTGTAGTACTGCACTCCATTAAAGCTTTGGTGGTGGTTATGAAGTGAAATTTTATAGCAATCTACAAATCACACAATTCTCTATTCCCTTTTTCTCTACATTCTTTCCACCATTGTTATTTCATTATTAACTCACTACAATACTTGGTAAGTTTTCATTCTTCATTGAAGGTATACTCAATTGTCTCCACACATGTCACAGTTAAGTAATGATAATTTTAAAGTGAAACAAAATGAATATCATTCGCTAAACAAATTACAAATCACCATCTTGTTTCCACTATTTTAAATATTATTATTCATTATACACATGATTGATATTTCATAGCCCTCATTTTTCCCACCATTTTACATATCTTCTCTTTGTTAAAAGTATTCCCACCATTTTATATTATTATTTATTATGCACATGATTCACACCACTCGTATACTTGATATATTTGTGTTATTCTTTATAATTTTTAATCTTTCCTAAATAATTTAACAAAAAATAATATATGTAATATTATTATAACTTTGATCTTATAATTAAGACAATAGAAATAACATGTTACAGAACTTTAATGTGGCATGCAAAAAATCAAGCTTTTGCTTTTATTGTGTCTATACTGATTAATTTACATGAAATTACATATCTTACTTTTATTTCATATATACTAGTGGTAAACCCGTGCTATGCACGGGGATTGGTTTAATAATGTGTAAATTTTTTAGTAACGCATTAATTTCTAAGTTTACTCATAAAATTATAATCATAATGCATAGAGATCATCTTTTCAAATTTTATAATTGAAGACAATATTTCAAAGCAAATATTCATAAAATGTTTAAATCATCCAATTGAGTTATTTTTCTTAAAACAATAAACTTAATTTCTAACTAATGAAATAATCTATATTAACAATAAATAAGATGTTTCTCAATGAACCTAATGTCTAAAACATATATATGCTAAAAAAACTAATAATAAACTAAATGTCATAAATCAAATCTATCTATATTTGATAAATTAAAACTCAATAGATGTCGCTCATCATGTCCAAATGTTCCAAAAAATACCTATAAAATAAAAAAAGTGTTAACATTTTTTTTGTTATCATTTTTTACATTCAAACAAACTTAAAAAAAAAAAAAAAAAAGAAGAAGAAGAAGAAGAAGAAGATATATTACCTTATGAGGAGTGTTGATTTGATTGTCCTCATTTTTGGGTTGTTGCTTCACTTCATTCTCTTCACAACCATTATTTTGTTATTGCTGCTGCTGCTGCTGTTGTTCCACTTTAATATTTTCATTACCAATGATTTGCTCCACTTCATCCAATGCTTGTAAACAAATCATATCATTTTCAATATCCTCCAACATAACTATCAATGCTCTCATGTTTGGAAAGTCTTTTTTTATTTTTTTATGAGTTTCTTGAATAGGCCATGAGATTGGAAGTGTGTTAACTATAGCATGAACTAATATTGCAATGTGGGGTTGGAAACCTTTTCTCCTAAGCTTATAAAATACTTGCTCTTTATGTAACATATGCTCTCATACTGTTAAATTTGGAGTCATCCGCGCTTGTTCAAGTTCAATCCATAGAGGATGAACTTCACGCTCCTCCTCCATTAAAGCATCCATTAAGTCTGAGACATCTTTGATTTCATGCTTTTGAAAAATTGTTTCCTTTACTTCATTCCAGCTCGATGGTAAAAGGTCTAATATTGTTTCCATCAAATTTTTTTCACTTATTTTTTTTCCTAATTTTTGCATTGCTCGACATATTTTGATTTTCCAATCAACAAAATTTTCTACTGGTAAACCCTCTTTATGTGGTACAGTTTCAAATTCATTTATGGCATTTTGCATGACCAAACGATCACTACAGTGCAAATTTAGAGGAGACCGCATATTTATCTGCACAATGAATTTAACACATTTAACATACAATTACATAATGTTAGTCAAGTTGTTTTTAATAATAAACCACATTAATTATTATTTGAGTAAAATTTAAAATGATAAAAAAAGAAGGGTACTTAATTATAAAATAAAATAATTGTATGAATTAAACATAGTATATGTACAGACAATTAAATTAAATATGAACATGTAAACTTCAAATGCAACATATGTTTTCATGTATGAAATTACTTATTTTAAACAATCAATATATGAAGAGAAATAATAAAACAATTGTTTCTAGGAAAATGAAACATATTTGAAACTCTTGAACAAAATTATTGATCAATGCCACTAAAAACTTCTATGTAAACTACATTTTTTGTGACATCATCCGGTATGCCTTGTTTATTAATAATCAACACCTTTAAACCTGATGGAGAGGTGACACCTGATAGAGCTACATACAGTTGGCGATGAGAGAAGACTGGATTCGGAAGATAAAGGCCCACATTCTTCACAGTTTGCCCTTGACTCTTATTTATTGTCATAGCGAATGCCAACTTTATTGGAAATTGCCTTCTTTTCATTGTAAAAGGAGCATGATTTTTGGAAGGTGTTAAAACAATACATGAAAGTAGTACTTTCTCACCAACTCTAGACCCTGCAATAACTCTAGCTTCAATTACTCAATTTCCCATCTTATCAACAATTAATCGAGTGCCATTGCATAATCCCAAAGATTAATTGACATTTCTTAGAAGCATTATTGGTGTTCCAACTTTCAACTGCAAACAATGATTTGGGAGTCCTGATAAATTCAAAGAAGGCAAAAGTTCAGGAGGGTTCATGTCTTGAACATTGATCTCACTTTCTGTTGGACACAATTTATCAGCACTGTTAAAAGTTTTCATCTCTCCAGGAAGCATCGAAAGCATAATAGAATTGATTTCATCAACATCACTATTTTTAGGAGCTAAAATGCCTCGTTCTTTTAAGTACAACATATCCTGATATTTATTTATGAAATCAGGATAGGTGGCATCGATTAACTGGTACAAATCTCTTTCTCCATTTTTTATAACAAATTTTTCTGGTATTTGTATCCAATTAGGTTCATAGCCTTCACTAAATGAGCTTCCCATTATTTTCCCTTTACCAACCAATTTAATCCACTCTGCAAAGTCACGTAATTCATGACGCGTATGATTAGAAATATCTTGTGCTGTAACACGCATATTTCTAGTAAGATGCAAAACTTGACAATGCTCCCAAATTGTTGACTTAAGTAATAAAGCTTCCACTGTTTGTTCACGCCCACCTCTAGGTACGACAGGCAATATTTGTCTAAAGTCACCACCATGCACAAATAGTTTTCCACCAAAAACCCTATCCCCTGAACAATGTTCTGTATTTTTCAATATGTCCCTAAATGTACGATCAACAGCTTCAAAAGCACAACGGCTAACCATTGGTGCTTCATCCCATATAATTAACGACGCCTCTTGAATTAATCTTGCCAAATATGTCCCTTGATTTATTGAACAACATGATGAGTTATCAGGGTCAAGTGAAATCTTGAAACGAGAATGGGCACTTCGTCCCCCGGGTAAGAGCAAAGCTGCAATACCTGATGATGCAACAGAAAGAATGATCTTCTTATCAGATCGAAATTTTGCAATTAAAGTGCTCCATAAATATGTCTTTCCAATTCCTCCACTACCATACACAAAAAATAAGCCCCCATGATGAGTGGAATAAGTTTCCATTATGGTGTTAAACACTTTCAATTGGTCATCATTCAATCCCACATATAAAGATTCAAAAGATTACATTTCTGAAATGCTATCGTAGTTCAGTTCCTCCCTTATGAGCCTATTAGTAACCATTTGACCTGATCGATATGATGGTAGTGGCATCGGAGGAAACTCTTTAAGAGACCTTCCATTCTGATTTAGTATGTGCTCAATTTCAAGCAATCCTAAATTTTTCAATTCATATTCTTCGAGACGTATATTGCCATCCCCAATTTGCCTTTGTACCTTATTTTGTAAATCATCAGTAAGGTCAAACCAATGATTCTCCCACAATTCATATGCATTTGTAACCTCAGAAAACATTAGCATTGAGCAAAACATATTTCACAGTTGAGCACCCGATGCCCATGTTAAGGCTTCTGTTAAAGCTGTGTCTCATTCATTATCATCGTCAAGTAAGCCAAGTGCAAAGCATGCAGATTTAAATGTTGGATGCACAATGCCATTAACGGTTCTAATATCTTGATAACATTTTGCACCTCAAACCTTGGTAAGCAACATATGTAAATAATATCGTTCACCAGAATTAGGATGTGCATAATACAATCTACCTATGCATGTTTGTTGTTGTCTCATTTTCCACTTCTTCTGTTTCTGGTTCCAAACCCATGAGCTAGGAAACTCTTCATATGTTAATGCATTTGCCTCTACATGATCTCTGTTTGCTTGAAACCACCTTGTAAACATTTTCTCGTGAACCCTCGGCTGATTAATAATTGACGGAATGTTATTTGTGTCTCTAAATAGAATAGATTATTCCCCAGGTAGATGGTACTGCAACCGTTCAACTGAAGGGTATTGCTTTTGCAATTCAAACTCAAATATATGCCAGCAACATTCAATTGCGGAGATATATCGACAATCTAAGTATTGTTTTACCTCATCAGCCTCTCTATACCGACTTTGTCCATCAATGTTAAGTCGATTAACATTATCTTCAATTACAACTGTTGCACGATCAGGACCTTTATGTATGTACTTATATAAGTACTTAATCAATTTGTTGTGTGCACAACGCTCAATGTTGATATGGGTATCATATAGTACAATAAGATCACGGTTGTATGGAATAACCCATCTATTGTCAATTTCAAATCCATTAACCATGTATTTTTTCTTTGTATCCCTTCGCCTATAAATAGCAAATCCATTTTCATCAATACTCATTTCACTGCAAAAATTCTTCAAATAATATTTTGAACATTTTCCATTCACCATACATGGGGCATTAGGGTTAGCACTGCCACAGGGACCATGTATCATGCACCTCATTACTGTTTGAAATACTAATGGATCTTCATCCTTATCAGAAATTTCAGCACAAATTATATCATCAATTTCCTCTGGCGATTTTATCTTGTCATCTGCTAATAATGTCAAGATAATGTGTGAATGCGGTAATCCTCGCTTTTGCAATTTGATGACGTGAATATCTATTCAAGAAAAAATAATATTATTTGTTAACTTTAAACTAAATTTAGCAAATCTAGTTGACCAGTTCAAATAAAAACAAACTTGCAATTATTTTGCCAAAGAATTTTCGGTTCTTGAAATATGCCATCAATTGTTTCAATTTAATTCAAAAAACTCTCGCAAGTATATCTGGTATATCCTCTGTGCGTCGATTTGGAATGCGCGCCACCTCCTGTTGAATTTCTAACCAATTTGTGTTACATCTGAATGTGATAAAAAGGTCAAGAAATCCCACCTTTCAACATATTGCAATCGCATCTTGGTAATGCTGAATCATATTTCGTGGGCCACCTGTAAAAGATGATAGGAGTATAAATCTCCTACCAATGGCTGATGCATCACTGTCACCCGCAGTCACAGCATCTTCTAAACCTCTGAACAAATCAGTCCGCAACACATTTTGTTTATGCCTGATGAAGTTTAGTCTATCTTGCTCAATAGCTGGATAACAATCAACAACAAATTGTTGGAACAAACGTCCCCCTTGCAGTAGCGTTTTCCCTTTTCCAACTCGAAATTGAAGTCTAAATGCATGAAACTCTCTCATTGACACTTCTTCTCATTTGTTGTTTGTACCCAGAGTAAAACTTATAGACCTTCTCCATCCATCAGTCCCATAGGGAAAAAGTAATGGATACTGAAGTGGCATGTATGAAGGATGTGTTTCATTAATCCTTTGTAAATGTCCATCCAATTTTCTAACAATTATGTCACGATTTCTAGTGCTTTCAGACCCATCACCAACAATTAATGCAACAATTTTAGTTGTAGTGGGTCTAGTGTACTGTCTCCCATCCCTCAAACTCAAAATGCGAATATGCAATTCTTGAGCACCATTCTCACGGATGATGTCTCGAGCAATGTGAAAAATTGATACATATGGATTGATGACATTCAACATTGACTGTAAACCTTCTAATGTGGACGTATCAATTCCCGATGTGCCACCACACCTATTCATAATGTCCATTCTATTGCGAATTTCATGCTCAGTGTCATAAATATAGAGTTATGCAAATTTAGGCCTTGTTCCAGGTTCCGGTAGTTGTCACGACCCAAACCCGCCCCTATAGGTTTGGCACCGTAACCGGCCAGTAATCCGAGGATTACCTACGGCCTCTGAACAAATTAACAAAATATTAGGGGTTAGCGGAAGCATATAATAATATACAACGTCCATTGAGCTGTGCAGACTTATATGAGACAGAAGAATTTTAAACTTTTTATCTACATATATACACATCTTCTATAAGTCATAATATATATATAGATTAAGCAGAAAGGGACTTAGACCCCTTTTACAAAATACACATGACTTAAAGAACCAAACAATAAAACATAACTTAAACTTTACATCACATAACGACAACACTTAGCATATCCGGAACCTCCACGGGAGGCACATAGGTTGGCTGACAACACAGATACTAGACAGAAGCCTCTAGCCTAGCCACGCGCTTGATCACCTACATATATAAATAATACAGTAAGCTAAAGCCCAGTGAATAATAACAGAGTAAAGGGTTTAATGAATGATGTCCATCACAGAGTTAGAAATCAGAGTTTATATCAAAGACACAATCTTATCAGAAACAGAGTCTTATGCACATTCAGATTTCCAATTAGAAATAGATTCAGATACATGCTCAGATTCATATTCATATTCAGATTTTGCATAAGATCATATGTGGTACACCCATTAGCTATCCGATCAAGTAGGTCTAAAGACCACAACAAGTAGGTCCGAAGACCACAACAAAGTTGGTACCAACAACCATAAAGGTCCATATCTTGCGCGTAAGCAACCATGGTATTATTACCCCCAGGCAAGGGCCGTAGGCCACGGTATTGTTACCCCCGGGCGAGGGCCATAGGCCACGGTATTGTTACCCCCGGGCGAGGGCCATAGGGATTAAGGGTGCCACAACTACTTTTAAGAAAACTGGACATTCATTCATTCATTTCCAACATATCATAGCTTTTCCAAGAATCAATCATTTCGTGTCATAGTATATTGAAAATACATAACATGGAACATAACTTTACAAAGTTATTACTCACAGTGGGCTGCAGAAGCAAATCAGACAAACTGGACATATCGGGAAAATCAGGCAGACAATGGCGCGTGACCTACATAAACATATAACATATACACATTGAAATACAATATTACTCCCTTGATTAAACTTGTCCTTTCTAGTCTTTATAGTCCGAAGTTCTACTACGTTTATTCTTTCTCATTTAAATAAGCCGAGTTCCTATTTCACATATTCTTTCATTTCTAAGTCCTTCTTTTCCAAATAGATTGATCCTTTACTTGGCTTCTTAAATAATTACCCCAAGATCAATAATTCATTCTTTAACTAACTAATCTATGTTGATTAGTAGCTTATTAATCTTTATTGAGTCATAAATCATGTCTAGAATGTTTTGGAAAGAGACGAGGATAAAAATATGAACTAAATGCAACCTTCCAAAATGTGCTGAAAATGGGGTCTTCGCTCGAGCGCCACTTTGGTCGCTCGAGCAAACTGTAAAATTTGAAAAACTACTGGGAGCTTGATTTTCACGCTCGAGCGAGACTTCCCTCGCTCGAGCGAACAACGAAAATTCTGAAATTCTAAAATTGAAATTAAAGTTCAAATTTGGTATTTAAAGCTTCAAAACATGCACTTTAGTATGCAAACATGGAGAACCACTTATTAAGGTCATAATTTGCTAATCATTTATTCAAAATCATTTATTTAAAATCATGCCCCAACTGCTAAATTTAGTTTTAATTCATTTCTTCCATAACAAGCCAAATCCCAAATCCAAAGTGATTAATCTCTAAATTTCCATAAACTTGATGTTTATAAAACATTCCCTTTTTCTCTTCAAAATATGAGATTGAATTAATCCAAATTTTTCATAATCTATGATGCATGTATGAAACACTTATCAAAAATCCAACTAATTCTACATTATCAAGCTCAAATTATAATTTGACTTTTTAATTAATATCAAAACTCAATCCCAACTCACAAGCTTTAAAATATGGATTAAAGTTCTAAAATCTTGAAAATCCACAATGCATGTATGAAATTCCATTTCAAAATTAAGCCAACTCTAAATTGTCAAATTGTAAATCATAATTTATTTCTTGATTTATCCCAATTTAGATTTAATTAATTCTTCATCAAACCTAACCCAAATTTAATCTCATAAATCTTTTTACACATGAATTAAATCTAAACTTAGAAATTCTAACATGCATGTAAAGATGAACCTCAAATTTATAAAAATCCAACTAATTCTACATTATCAAGCTCAAATTATAATTTGACTTTTTAATTAATATCAAAACTCAATCCCAACTCACAAGCTTTAAAATATGGATTAAAGTTCTAAAATCTTGAAAATCCACAATGCATGTATGAAATTCCATTTCAAAATTAAGCCAACTCTAAATTGTCAAATTGTAAATCATAATTTATTTCTTGATTTATCCCAATTTAGATTTAATTAATTCTTCATCAAACCTAACCCAAATTTAATCTCATAAATCTTTTTACACATGAATTAAATCTAAACTTAGAAATTCTAACATGCATGTAAAGATGAACCTCAAATTTATAAAAATCAAACTCAAACTTATTAATTTCTAAATTAATTCCCATGATCATGAATTTAATTTAATTTCTTGCTCAAAACCCAATTCAAATCCATAAACCTTTTAAACATGAGTTAAAATTCCAAAACCTTAAAATTTTATAATGCATGTCTAATTAAAGTATTAATCTTGTAGATTTTTCCCATGCATGTAACATTTAGGAATAATTTCATGCAAAATCACAACATCAAACCCAAATAATCAATTTCCATAAATTTGAATCTAATTCCATTTATCCATTATCTTGCTAATTTCTTCTATTTATGTGAAATTGAACCCAAGTTTAACAAATTTAAGGAATCATAACTCATAATCTTTAACCTAACTATTTTTACATGCAAAACCCAATTTCCATTAATTAGATAATTGATCCTCAAATTTTCATTTTTTAATCCTCTCTAAATTCACCTTAAATCAATTTATGTCTAGATGATTTAAACAATATTAAGAAGGGGATGAAATTTCTTACTTGAAAATGAATTTCCACAATCTTAGACTTGCATCTAGGTATCCCTCAAGGCTTTCCCCCTTTTTTTTCCTCTTCTTCCTCCCGGTTCTCCCTCTCAGCCGAGCTCTCTCTTCGTTCCTCTTTTCCAATTCTGCTTCCAGCAGAGTGAAAGGCAACCTATTGATTTCAATTGACTTTTCTTTTTATTATTATTATGTATACACGTGCACACAAGCACTCTTGCAACACTGCCAACACAACACATGCACACACCCACCTAAGTTTCTTTGCACACCCATATATATATTATTAATCCTATATTCAATTTATGATTAGGATTTATTTAATTAAGCAACACTTAATCTTAATAAATTTCAATTAGCACATCGTTGAATTAATTATGACTAATCGTAAATCCCACATAATTTAATTAATCTAATTGATTTCCATTAGAGCCTAATTAATTATATTTACATTTATCGGTACAACTCAGATTTTTAATCAGACTCCCAAAAGGCTCCAAATAATAAATCGAACTTATTACCAATCTCGATTTCACTAAATTGAATCGAATATTTAATTAAACTCCCAAATGGGTCCGTAATTAAAATTAAATTGATTCTACCCCCTAACTTCACTTCCTTAAGCCATTTGGACCCTTAATTTCTAATTCCAAAATAAACCTTCAATCAAATCATATACAAGTCAGATTTCACAATTCTCATAAATTCCAAATAAATTATAATAGTCAGCAATTAAATCTCAAATCCTCTTAAATAAGCAAGTACTAATCATTATATGTGATGGGGTCATTACAGTAGTAGAGAACCAATCTTATGAAAATTTGCTCCACTAATACGAAAAACATAAGGACCCTTCCATCTAACACTGACTGATCAATTTTCCCACCTATGGACGTGAAGGATAATAGAGAGTTATATGTCCTTATGTGTTCTCTGAATCTCACATGAGTAAACTGTTGTTGCAAAAATTCAGGAGCTTCTGGCAATAAAAGCAACATCAGTTGTCCACTTTGACAACAGAGACTAAAATGGACTATCTCTTACTTTTTCCTCTATCCACATCATTGCTTGACATTTAGAGCATGTTACTGTTCTCCCACCAAAGTTTGAGCGGTCTGAAATTTTTCTCCTTCTAGAACGTGTGGTAAATGTACTACCTGAAATTATTTAGATTTAGATTATAATTATGAATTTCTACTGTTTGTAATAAATTTGTATAGAGTACATAGTTGGCTAAATGTTTATTACCAGGTGAATGTGCTCTATTTGAAGTTGGTGGTACAATATTAAGAGCTCGCACTTCTGATTCATTTGTATCTAATTCATTAGATATAGGAATCTGAATTCCAACGTGACTAACATCAGGAGCATTGTCATTATTACGACTACATGTTTGTCTGAAAGCACCACGTTGCATTCTTTTGAGTCTCAAGACTGTGATCCTCAAATGTCGATTCTCCTTTTCTATTTTCCGAAGGCGATCCTTTAATGTAGGATCATTACGATCATATCGTGTTAAAAGTAATCTTCTTCTTGCCACCAGTCATGCCAACTTGGAGGAAAGATATTTTCGATATCGATTTTCATATTATTTATCAACACCTAATATATAATATAAGATCATATTATTATTATTGTGATTCTTAAAAGATTATTGAAAATGTGAAGGTCTCACTAATAAGATTGTAAGAAAATTTGAAATGTAACATTATTGTGTAGAAGTCAATAGATCACCACTATGATGGGCACTACTTCGTAATCTTTTTAAACGCAAAACGATGGTTCTCAAATGTCGAGCCTCCTTTTCTATATTGAGAAGACGAATCTTCAAGGTTGGATCATTACGATCAAAATGCCGTGTCAAAAGCGGTCTTCTTTTGGCTACCAATCGAGCCATCTTGGACTTAAGTCGTGTTTGATTAATTTCTCGATTAAAAATCATATACATCCTGAATAGAGTATTAAGTTGAAGCTTATATAACTCAGGCTATTAGTTTATAGTATAGACAATGACTTAAGGATGTGTAACATATGACTTTCATATAAAAAATATGATAATCTATAATTGTTTGTAGTTAATTTTGCACATTGAAATGATTAACTCCTACATGATAACATCTACTGTAGAATCCATATAAATAGAATGTATCAAAGATCTAAAATCATGCAAGTTATATATTTATTATATATATATATATAGATATGATAGTCAGTAATTGTTTCTAGTCATATTAAAATTTGCTAAAAAAATCCACAAACATGGTAGTCTATAATTGTTTGTAGTTAATTTTGCACATCGAAATCATCAACTCCTACATGATAACATTTGCTATAGAATTCATAAAAATAGTATGTAACCAAATATCTAAAAATTTGTAATTCAACTTCAAACCTGGAAATATCAAATGGTTAACCAATTGTTGCTGATTTATCTGGAATTTACCTCAAGTTTGCTTATCTTATTCTTCAATAGAATTCAAACTGGAATACAAAAGATAAATAATACAAAATTTCAGTAAGTATCATTATTTGTTGTAAGTACATAAAAAAAAAATTAAAACTATTATACAACATGGATCTACTGAGGAGCTAATGTAACTTTTTGTAAAGAAATTATAACACAATAATTTTATAGTAAGAAAAGATAACGTAATCAAATTATTGTTATACATTGGGGAAAAAAAACATAAAGGAAAAAGAGGATTTATTTTGATTTATTGTTAGATTTTCTTTGAAGATTTTGTAAATTACAAAATAAACACAAAGCGGTGTCTTTTTGTTGAATGTGTATTTTTTTATTAATTTATTTAATTGAGAGTGGGATTTATTTAATTGATTTAAGTTATAGATATTACTAAATTTTATGTGATAGATGTCAGATTCAGTGAATTGTGAGTGTTGGATATACATGAGTAAATTGTAGGAATAAAAATTGTGGGTTTCTTTTTCTTTTTTTTTTAAATAACGTGATAGACATAGAATATTTATAGTTTGTATATATGTTTTTAATTTATTTAAGTTTCAAATATTTGAGCTCTTTTTTTTAAAATAACATGATAAATATTGAATATTTGCAATTTTTATATTTTATATTTTATATTTTTTTATTAATTTATTTAATAGTTATAGATTTTTGTTAAATCAATTAAAATCACAAATGGTTTGGAAAAAAATACAAAATGACTAATTGCCACACAGGTACAACCCCTTGGTTTTGTGATTACTGCTGCTGTTATGATCTTTATGAAGAAAAAGTCTACTGTGTGGTCAATTACTGCTCCGCTCACCATTTTTATAGAGATAATTAATAAGGTAGTAGACATGATTTGGGCTTTTCATTTGGGTATATTTTAATATAAATAAACAAAAACGGCAAATAAATCTGCAGAATTGGGCTTGAAAGTTGTTTGTGTTGAAATTCTCTTAAAACTTAAAAGATTTGTGGTTTCAAAATCTGCAATGGCTAGGAAAGCTTTTTTCTGCAGAGCTTTTAGTCTATACTATATATATATATATATATTTTCTCTGAAAATGGACAATCTTATTGGGATTTCTAATGTTTCATTCGGACGTAAAGATCCAAAATCATAGGATCTTATTGGGATTTCTAATGTTTCTCTGCAGGGCTTCTAGTCTATACTAAATCTCTCTCAAAGATCTAAAATCATGCAGATCTAAAATATGCACGTAAAGTTATGGGTAAATTACACTTGCTTTTTCTGCAATCTTTATAGTGAAAATACAAAATCACAAATGGTTGGAAAAAAAATAAATTATTAGAGCAAAAGAAAAAGAAAAACAGAGACATGGACACTATAATTTTCAGAGCATAAGAAAAAGAGAAACAGAGACATGTTTGTTGCCCTCATAAACAATAACAATGTGCACTTAATTAAGCTCTATGGAATGTGGCAGATGAGAGAGATTTGTGTTTATAGGATTCTTCAATGGAGATGAGGGAGAGAGATATAGAACTGGAGAGAAGATTGGGTTATATATATCCTATTGAGTCTTCAATAAAAATTCAAGATTGGTAGAACAAACACTCTAGGAATATCCTCAAGGACACAATATGCAACAAATTATTAGAGCAAAAGAAAAAGAAAAACAGAGACATGGACATTACAATTATGGATAGGAGTTGTGGATAATGAAAGAGTGGAAGTGAAAGTCTTTGAGGGAAGGGGGGAAACGTAGGGTAGGAGAGAAAGGTGGAAGGGTAGGAGTTTTTATTGTTATGAAAGTCTTTGAGAAGGAAGGAAAAGAGCTATTAGCCCTATTTGATAGGGTTTATTTCCAGCTTATTTCAGCTTTTAACTTAATTTAAGCTATTTTGATGTGTTTGGTCCAGCTTAACAATACAGATTATAGCTTTTTGTAAGTTAAAAATCAACTTTTTCTTTGAGTGGGGAGAAGAAGCTTAATTTATAAGTCAAAAATCAGCTTAAGCGCGCAGTTGAGATGTGAGGGGTAAAATGACTAAAATGCCCTCACAATTTCAAATTATTACAAGTGCGCCATGTATATAAACCAAAACACACTCATTTTTGTCCCTCGCACGAACCAAAGAGGCGATTTCCGGCGAATGGAGGCGATTTCCGGCGAATGGAGGCGATTTCCGACGAAGGGGATTTCTGGCGAAGGGGATTTCTGGCGACGGGGTGATTTCTGGTTCTCTCTCTCTTCGTTATCTCTTCTCTCTCTCTTGTGATCTGAAACCCTTACCAGAGGGGCAAACCCCCCCCCCCCCCCGGTCGCAGAGGGGCAAAACTCTCTCTCTCTCACAAACCAAAAGGGCAAATCCCTAGCTCACCATCGATGAACCAGAGCTCGCCATCGACGGCGTGACGATCGAACGGTGACGAACCAGAGCTCGCGATCAACAACCCTAACCACACCCATCATGATCGATCGCGATCTAAACCAGAGACAAACCCTAGAGCTACCGGCGGTGGCTAAGGTTCGCTATTATTGTAAAATGAAGAAAAATAAAAAAGAAAGAAGAGAAAAATAAAATTAATTAAAATTGTTTAATGAATTAAATAATTAAGCCATTAATAAAAAAATATGAAATAATAATTAAGCCATTAATGAAATAAATTTTATATTAATTGATAGAATTAAATAATTTTAGTATTAATTGATACTAAGTAGCCATTAATTGATAATAAATTAAATTAAAAAAATATTAATAAATATTAATGTATTTATAAACTAAAATGAATATAAAAAAATAATATGTAATGAAATCACAACATTAATATAAATACATGAATATAATTAATATGTAAGAAGAGAAGAACAAAAAATAAAATAAAATAAAATGAAGAAAAAGAAAAAAAAAATTAGAGAAGAAAAGAAAAAAAGAAATAAGGAAACACGAGAATAAATTGAAGAAATGGAATCACAATTGTTATATTAAAATTAATGAAAATAGAATCACAATTTTTTTTTAAATTAAAATTGAAGAAAAAAATGAAATACAAAATGAAATAATTTATATTAAATGAAATTAAAAAAATGAATATTATAACTTCTATAATTAATAATTGAAATTAATATAAAGAAAAATAATATGTAATGACATCACAACATTAATATAAATACATGGATATTAATTGATATTAATTATAATGTTCATAAGGGCAAAAATGACAATTACACAGCAAAAAACTATTTTACAGCTTATTTACCAAATACTACTCAGCTGCTTAAATCTATAATCTCACAGTTACACCAAACAGGTTATCAGCTTATATTCACAGCTATAAGTTATAATCTGTTAAGCTATAATCTATAATCACTTTCCCACAATTCTACCAAACGAGGATAAATTCAAAAGAGAGTTGCCACGTATTTTTCAAATTTATGAGAACTTTATAATGGCATTTTGAAGCCTTTTGAAGCAACACTACATTCTATATAGTATAGATTTAAAATTGATTGGTCTGAAGCATGCATGTATCTTTTTAAAACAATGTCGAACATTCATAATTCAAATACTAGTAATTATATTGTATCACAATTCAATACTAGTAATTATATTGTATCATAATTCAAATACTAGTAATTATATTGTATCACAATTCTTATTATCTTTGTATTGCTTTTTTATTTAAAACATTGCTGGGGAGGGACATAGGAAATAAAAAATAAATTTTAAATATTTCTCACCGTAGACCGCACAGGTTTCTCACTACTAGTTTGAATAATGTTAATTCACAATTAAGTCATGATAATAGGGGGGCTTAGACCCACCTTGAGAGATTGAAAATAACCCATTAGTTGATGGTTGGAAAAAAAAAAAAATTGAAATTAATGATAAAATTTACAAATTTTAATTATTGTAATTATAAATTTTTTTACTATCATGTAACTATTTTTGAAAGTTTCATTTGATCTATATTTTTCCCTTCTTCTAATTGGTGTCCCAGATCAGCTAACATGACATCTCATTTTACTATGTTTGGTTAGGAGATTTGAGAAGGGATTAGAAAAGGAATGAGAAAATGTATGTGAAACTAGGTGAAATTGAGATATATTTTATTTATATTTCACCTATTTTTTCCCTTTTCATTTCTAAATCCCCCAACCAAATACAGTATTAGGACAATTGCTTGGAAGTGTCTTTTTTGCCATACAATAAGATGTTAGGAGGTTAATAAGTTATATTATAATGAGATGACTGCAATCACTCTATCGACTCAAATCTTGAACCTCTCACATTCTCATTGTTCCAAAGGACAGCTTCATAGACCACTAAACAACTATTCTATTATGTTTGAGAGTGTCATGACCTCTAAATTAGGTATTGAATCCTCCAAATGATCTTAAAAACTTAAACGGAATCAATAAATTGAAACTAAATTTAAAATATAGAGATCAAACTGTTCAATTTGAAACTATAAAAACTAAAATAAATTTTAAATTAAAATACAAGGGTTACAAAGTGTAGTTAATCCTAAATTAAGAAAAAAAAAATTTGTTAAAAAAAATTCAAACACATCAATTTTTTTATTATTATTTTAAAAAGTCAAAAAACTATTTAAAAAAATTAGTGCCAAACCACCTGCAAATTTTGTTTTTGACATGTGCCCCAACAAAATAATTTTTTTAACATTAGTTTTTGAAGTTACCTTTTTAGCTAACCCAAATGAAGCATAAAATATTTATGTTACGATAAAAATAAAAATAAAAATCATTTTACTAGCCTTTTTAGTCTCTTCCCAAACACCGCCTTATTCAGTTATTACTCAAAAGTCAATTCCATTTCTATTTATTTAATAATATTAATTTTACGACTAAACTATTCAATTTTAAATTAATTTTTACCCTTTCATTAACTGCCTTCTATAATCAAATGAAAGTTATTGTTGTTTCTAATTAAATTACAATTCATTTATTCAACAATATCTAATCAAATTATTTTTTTGCAAAAAGGAGCTAAATTTACAAAATTTCAAGACAAACAGAGCAACTACAAAATAAATATGGATAAATTATGAATACACTTCTTAAGATTTGTTTAAAATATGAATTGTTTTTTATGGTTACGAAAATTATATCTCAACTCTTCAAATCTCTAATGACATAACAATTGACTCATTTTATTAATAAATTATCAATTAATTAATAGTTTTTAACAATATTATAAACATATTTAAATTAATAATTCCTGTAACATGAGAGTAGTTAATTTTTTTTCTATTAATTTCGTAAAAAAATGTGATGAGAGAATATTTGTAATTTCAAAAACTATATGGAATAAACCATATTTTAGGAATCATAAAAATGATCATGAAAGATTTATGATCCTTGAATTATCGTGATTAATGTGTGGTGTTTTATTCTAAGTGTAATCTAAAGGTCACAAATCTTTTATTATCATTTTCATAAAAGACTTTTCATGATACCTAACATTTAAAGTAAATCTCATTTGTATTTTAAAGTAACAATCCCGATTGGTAGCTCAAATATAGGGGCTCGAATTTGGCTCGAAATTAGGGGGAAGAAGGAGGAGGAGGAGGAGGAGGAGGGGGGGAGGAGGAGGGGGGGAGGGAGGGAGGAGGAGGAGGGAGGGAGGAGGAGAAGGACTAGAGGGGGCCCAATTATTAGGGCTGGAGGCGGAGGCACGATCGGGCAGAGCTGATGAGCTGCGACGGCGGGCGGAGGCGACGAACAAGTTGCAAGCTGCGACGAAGACGGCGGGCAGAGGCGGCGGAGGCTCCCTCTCTCCTCTTCCCCTCTGTTCTTCTTCTGGTTTCAACGAAGAAGAAGAAGAAGAAAATGAAGAAAGAAAAGGAAGAAAAAAAAAAAAAGAATGGCAAAACGACGTCGTTTTGCCATTCGAGTCAAAATCGAGCCCCCGAATTTCGAGCTACCAGTCATTTTTCTTAAAGTAAATCTCATTTGTAATATATTCAATAAATAAGTTAAAAAAACAGTTATTTGTTATTACCGTTCTGACACCCTCAAGACACAAAATTGGAGGGAATATTAACAAAAAATAAATTACCAGAGAGAGAGAGGATTACAAAAATGTAAATATAAAAAATAAAATAAAACACTAAATTGCAATAATATTCTTTTGTAATAAAAACAAGTTACAACACAGGTCTGGTCTGAACAGAGGACCAAATTGCAATCCAAACTCTCTCTCTCTCTCTCTCTCTCTCTCTCTCTAAACCCAGAAGAAACTCTTTCTCTCTATTCAATCTACGATCGGATTCGATTCGCCTTGAATTTTCGTGTCGGATTGAGGCAGTCTCGCCGGTCCTTCGTTGATTGTCCGATCACACAGCTTTTCTCCGGCGAGGTAAGGATTCGATGTTCTTGATTTTTCCTGAAAAATTTAGGGTTTTTCTTTGTTTTGGTTCAGATCTGGTAATGTTTGTTTGGAAGGAGATTATGGGTTTTTGATGGTCAATTCAGGGGTCAAAATTGTGTTGATTTGATTGAAATTTTGGGGGGTTTGATTAGGGCTATTGATTGATATGGAAGAGAGGGTGAGATCTGGTGGGGGTTTGGTGAAGAAGAAGAATTCTTCGGGTTGTTTGATCATAAAGAAGAAAGGGGTTGGTGTTGGGTCTTCAGGGTCAAGAAAGGTTTTTGAATCGAATAAGGAGAGAAAAAGGCCGCGTTTGGTTGTCAGTGAATCAGAGTCGAGTGATTCGGAGTCGTTAGAGCCAATTCGGAGGAGAGTTGTCTCTGGAGCTGATAAATTTCATAATGGTTCAGCCGTGTATCGAAAAGACATTGTAGAAGATAGCAAACTTGGTAGGAATGGTGAAATTGAGAGTGATAAGAAGAGAAGGTTAGATGTGTTTGAGTTCGATGAATATGATGGAATTGATGGAAAGAGGATGAGGATGGATTTTTCGCAGGATAGGTTTAAGCTTACAGGACGGGGTGGGAGTGAGAGGGAATTTGAAACTGGGTCTAGTAGACATGTCATGATTGATAAGGGAAAGAATTCTTATGTTGATAGTAGAAGCAACTCGTCGGGAAGGACTGGTAAGAGTAGGTACGAGACAGAGGATGATGAAGCTCATTTACCCATTTCGTCTTTGAAACAGAAGTTTCGTGTATCGTCTGATGAGCCTATCAGGTTGCAGGGGAAAAATGGTGTTTTGAAGGTGATGGTAAACAAAAAGAAGAAAATGGATCTGCCCCACAAATTCACTGATCATAAATTGGAAATTGGAGATAGAAAGGGTTCTAAGTCTGAAAATGCTATCAAGAAGAATGTATCTGCCAGACCTTCATTTTACTCGGATTCAAAACGTCCTGAAAAAGCAATGTCATTTGTAAAGACAGAGAAGAGTGAGCTAAAACTGCAAAAATCATTGACTAAGAGTGCTAAGGCTGGCAATTCAGAAACAAAGGATGGTGATGCATCATTGAGGCTGGGATCAAGAAGTGTGCAAGCTCATACCTCTTTGAAAGGGGAAAAAAGTGAAGGGAAAGCTCCATCAGCTGAAAAGGTCACTCCTGTTAGAGGGAAAGAAGTTAAAATTAACCGTGGTAGTGGCACAGAAAAGCAATTGTTGCGTGAGAAGATAAGGGATATGCTTGTGAAAGCTGGCTGGACGATTGATTATAGACCTAGAAGGAACAGAGACTACTTAGATGCAGTGTACATTAGTCCCTCAGGAACGGCATATTGGTCAATTATTAAGGCTTACGATGCGCTTCAAAAGCAATTGGATGAAGAAGATGTTGATATAAAACCTAGTGGGGACTGCTCTTCTTTTACTCCGTTACCAGAGGAGATGCTTAGTAAATTAACTAGGCAAACCAGGAAGAAGATTGAGAAGGAAATGAAGTTGAAGCGAAGAGATCACGGTAGAAGTAAGAAAGTTAAAAAAGCTTCCAGGGAAGAGTCTTCAGAAGGCACGGACGGTGAAAATGATGACGACAAACTAAGTTTCTTCATGAAGCAGAATGGCAAGCCACCAAAAGGGAGATCTTATGCGAGTGGAGATGATTCAAGTGGTAATTTAAACAAGGGATCACCCAAGCAAGACAAGGCTGAAAAACCATCCTCTGCGACCAATTCTCATATGATTCAAGGAAGAAAAAGTCGAAAAATTGGCAGATGTACCTTGTTGGTTCGCAGTTCTGACAAGGGGCTGAATTCGGAGAGTGACGGATGTGTTCCATATACGGGAAAAAGAACCCTGCTTTCATGGCTGATTGACTCTGGAACAGTGCAGTTAAGTGAAAAAGTGCAGTACATGAACCGTAGACGAACACGGGTAATACTAGAGGGTTGGATTACGAGAGATGGTGTACATTGTGGTTGCTGTAGCAAAATCCTCACAGTTTCAAAGTTTGAGATTCATGCTGGAAGCAAACTGCGTCAGCCATTCCAAAACATATTTTTGGAGTCTGGGGTTTCCCTTTTGCAATGTCAGATAGATGCATGGAATAGACAAGAGGAGTCCGAACGCTTTGGTTTTCACACTGTGGACACTGATGGCGATGATCCAAATGATGATACTTGTGGCCTCTGCGGGGATGGTGGGGATTTGATTTGTTGTGATGGTTGTCCATCAACATTTCATCAGAGCTGCTTAGATATAGAGGTATATATATTTGATCACATAGCAAATGTACCTTTGGGTCATATTTTGGTGGTGTACATAAACATTGAATTAACTGTTTGTGATTGCCATCCCTATAATCTTTTAGGCCATTGGATCTTTTTCTCATGGTAAATATGTAGATTTTTATGTATGTATTTTTATTGCTTTATATGAATGCATGCATGTTAACTTGGATGTGATTTGGAGGGACAATTTATTGTTGTGCCTTAGACTTTTAGTGGATGAAGAGATTACCTGAAACATTGAGACTCAAAACTTGGAAGGAATTTGCCGAAGGAGAGAAAAGTACTATTTATTGGTTAAAGAATCATGCAACATGTGTAAAAATGAGTGGATTTAGTTGTGCAAGTGAGAGAAAGGCTGATATGGTATATGATTTTTATGTGTATAGAAAAACACTCTATTACCTTTTAAATGTTATGCAAGTGAGAGAAATGCTGATATGTTATGCAATTTTTCCTTGTCTAAAAAAAACACTGTATCACCTTTTAAATGTTTTACTTTCAAATTGTAATTGAGGATATAGCTGGAGGCCGAGGGCGGAAATGTACAAATGAAGTTGAACACTAAAACAGAATTTTGGGAGTTTTTGTAACGATGTACGTTGTACACAAGAAGGGGGGAGGTTCCTGCTTAGACTGAGAAACCCAAGAAAGACTACCATATCCTCTATTCAAAGAGGAGAAAAAGGTGGTGTATTCCATATTTGAAGTTGTGATCGGATCGATTCATTAAAAAGAATCGATTCAATACATTTCTTATGTACCCATAGGTGCTATATTGGATTTGAATCAAATTTCATATCAATCTATATTGATTGACTGCCTCCATTATGTTGTTGCTAGCAAATACCACTACGTCTGGTTTTGGATCTTCCAAATCATTTCCGCAGGAGATCTGGACCCACTTTTTTTTTATCCTTCAATAAAAAGATTCATTAAAAAATAGGAGGTAGATCCAATAAAGATTTTTTTTTTGATTCATCCCTGGAGTTGAAGAAACAGAAGGGAATCCAGATTTAGATTGTTTTTTCTTGTCAGATGCCAACAATCTTAAATGTTTCAAATTAGGGTGATTCAATTGCTACATCAGCTTCGTTAAATTTTTGGACACTAGAAGTTTACTATGATCAGTTGATTTTCAATGGCTACTGTCTTGTGTGAGTTATCCAAATGGAGCATTTAGATAGTGTTTGGTTCATTGAAATGAACCGAAATGGAATGATCATTCCATCAAAATATTCATTCTCATGTTTGGTTAGACTAAAAATATAATGACAAATGCATTACAAATGGAATCATTTTTTCCTAAGTTAAAGAAATGATCACTCCATAAGAAAGCATAAGGAATCACCATTCCATTCCTTCTCATTCAAATGAACCAAATAGAGCATTAGCGGAAACGTTTGGCATTACAGTTTTTTAGTTGAGATTTCTGCTACAGAAGTGGTGGGCAACAAAGTTGGTGTGGTAGTGTCATGCTTGTTAAACTATTGTGCTTTATTTCTGTATCTGCCTGTAGAATTGGATTTGTATGATTTTTTACTTCATTAGGACTTTGTTTATTTACATCTTTATCGTTGTTTCAGATGCTTCCCCCAGGTGATTGGCACTGCCCCAACTGTACATGCAAATTTTGCGGGATTGCCGGTGAGATTAGTGCCCAGGGAAATCATACAACTGTCAGTGCGCTTCTCACATGCAGCCTGTGTGAGAAAAAATGTAGTTATCTAACCTCCCCTTAATTTGGAGTTTGTGTTTGTGTGCAATGCTCTTTCCCCTTGTATTTTTTGTTCAAATGTTAGAATTTGCCTGAAGGTGAGCTTTTACCTGTTTCAGATCATGAATCCTGCAGCCAGGAGATAGATGCTTTACCTGCTGATACAAATGGTGCATCAACTTCCTTTTGTGGGCAGAAGTGCCGAGAGGTATTATTATTTTGTCCGATTTGTTAAGTTTTCAATGTTGTGTTGATTAATGAAATGTCATTTTGGTTACATAAAGCATTATTATTGTTATTACTTTTTTGAAAAAAAAAATTTGGGCAAAATCCATTTGACCCCCATGTGTTATGGCCTTGGGGCTTTTTACCCCGGTCTTTTAAAAATAGCCAGGCACCCCCATGTCAGTTAAGTTTTCAATGTTTACTTCTGGGTTTAGTACGGTTCACTTTTATGCATATGATTTGCTTCACTTTTTTGCATAGGATTTGAACGCTTAGTATCCAACCCGGAATAAAGTGGTTATTAAGTTGGTATTGTGATTTTTTTGGTCCTCGTTTGATAGATAAAATAGTTTGGGGGTTTGCAATCCATGTACACTTTAGTGGTGTCGTGAAAGTATAAGGCTGTGAAGTTTCGTATTAATCAACTCTTACATTGTTTGTTCACATGAGATTGCTATAAAAATGGCCAAAGACAATTAATAGACAAGTTGTACTGTTAGAATTCACCTTAGGTTTTTAATCAATTTGAAAATCAGTGTCTACTTGCTATTTGATTTAGTTTCAATTTTGTTGCATGGTTCTCTTTGATAACTAGTCTGTTTGTTACTTTTGGTGGTGTTTTTTTCTACTCCTATGATGCCAGTGTTGTATCTCATGTCAGAAGGAAATTAGTTGAATCTGAATCATTCTACTTTTGCAGCTCTTTGACCACTTACAGAAGCTTCTTGGGGTCAAACATGAATTGGAAGCGGGATTCTCATGGTCTCTAATTCATCGAACCGATCTGGACACAGATGCATCACACCGTGGGTATTCACAGAGGGTGGAATGCAATTCTAAGCTAGCTGTCGCACTCTCTGTTATGGATGAGTGCTTTTTGCCTATTGTTGACAGGAGGAGTGGGGTCAATTTGATCCATAATGTTGTCTATAATTGTGGGTAAGCAGTTGTCAACTATACTGGGTTGGAATTGAAGTTTTGTACACAAATGCCTCTAATCTTCTTTCATGCAACTTTGCTTTTGGTATTCTATGTTACACTTTGCTAAGCAAGTTTCTTTAATTGAAGCAGTCATCTGAGGCATGCATTAGTTATTAATGTACTTTGTATTTTGTGCATGTTAAAACGATGATTGTGTGAGTTGAAAAATGTTTGTTTTTCTTTTTCTTTGTTGCTTTTGTACAGGCACGTGTGTACAAATTATTATTATTATCCAGCAGATTGTGTTCAGTTAGTTGAACAGCTGTTCTGAGGATGTATTGTGATTATGTATCTATGTTAATGTTAGTTTTTCCCTGTCTTTTATGTTTTTTTTGGGACTAGTTTAGTTATTTTAGTTTGTAAATGCTATCATATTTTGTGTCTTATTTTTATCCTGTTTTGTGACTTCTACACCTGCAATTTTGTGAACAGTATCTTCCATGTGCTTGTTTGGCTTCCAATATTGATCTTGTATACTTTCTTGAGCTTATGTAGGTAGTTAACTATATCACCTTACAGTAGTCACTATATTTTTTATTTTTTTCCATTTTAAACTGCCATACAGTTATTTGTGTGTGTTTTATCTGTGACTAATTACTCCATGATTTGCTTATTTCCTCTGTAGATCAAACTTCAGTCGGCTGAACTATACTGGCTTCTATACTGTCATTTTGGAGAGGGGTGATGAAATCATTGCTGCTGCATCCATCAGGTATATTGCCTTGCAGCTTCATGTCATCTATGTTTTGCATATGCAGTTAATCATTTCATGCAGTTTTCTGTGGACGTAAAAATAGCACATACTGTATTTCTTCCTCTGGGAAAAACTAAACTGATGATTTAAACATATTAGCAAAAATGATGAGGGGTCCCCTCTTTTGGATTTGAAGAGGCAGTCATATCTCTAGAAGAGGATATTTTTGCTTTACCATCCACGTTTCTCCCACATCTTAGCATGTCACAAGTTCATGCCTTCATAGCGCAGATTAATTGTACATATTGAGAGATAAGACATGTGTTCAATGGTTTGGTAAGCAGACATCAATATTTGGTTAGCTACCTTTAGCCAGCCTGGCATTGGATGATTGCTGTAGTTTAACCCACAAGCAGCTTATGTTCTTGCTATATTGGAAGTTGTTTGGTTTGTGTGTGTGTGTGTGTTTTCAAAGCCAGTTTATGATTCTCCAAATTAGTGGCCTGTTCTTTTGCATGGAGAATTTCAATTTTTTATTTTGTGAAGTAGACCATAGTTTTGAGAGGAAAAAAATGAAAATAATGATGCAAACAAAGTTTTTTAGAACTTGCAAATAGAGAGCTCATTTTTCGGAACTATGTTGTATTTTTAATCTCGTTCGTGGTTTTTCACACTCAAGAATGCTGCATTTGAACATATCTTTGTCATTTACCATAAAAGGATGTTGTATTTTTTTTCTCTTTTCCTTTCTAAGCTTGGTTGAACTATTGAGCTAGATCATTTTATTTGTTATTCAATTTCCGTAGATCAGATCCTCTCAAGTTAGATCTTGCTACTTATGCTTTGTTTGTCGTTGCTCACTAAAATCTGTTGATTATCATTGCAAATGATTTTAATAATTATTGTTTATTTTCTGATCAGGATCCATGGGACCCAACTAGCAGAGATGCCATTCATTGGGACACGCCATATATATAGGCGCCAAGGGATGTGCCGTCGGCTTTTTTGCGCCATTGAATCGGTAATGTTGTGTAAAAGTTTTCTTATTGGTTATGCTTGAATTTTCGCCTGACACATTGTACAAATATTTTTGTATTATATTTTCATTGAGTTACTAAAATTTCATTGTCAGAGCATCTATAACTTCACTGACCAGCTTCACTGTAGATTGTATCTTAATTTTTAATCATTTTATGCCAAAGATTTTACGTTGTGATATTACTATTCTCAGGCCCTCGGCTCTCTCAAAGTTGAGAAATTGATTATTCCCGCCATTGCTGAGCACATGCATACATGGACTGTAGTTTTTGGCTTCTATCCACTTGAGGAGTCACAAAAGCAAGAGATGCGGTCCGTGAATATGTTGGTGTTTCCTGGTACGGATATGTTACAGAAGCTGTTAGGGGAACTAAAAACCACCGAGGGAAAAGTTACTGCTAACTCAGGTTTCTGTTGATTGCAATTGTTTGTCCCTGCCTTGAAGTCCATTTATAACATTATTATTTTTAAATTTTTTATTTCTTATACATTCTTTGCTTTAGATGCAAAGCCTCTTCCAATCAAAGAGGATCATCATCCTACACCTGATTTAACAAAAAAAGATGATGTGGATTCCTCTGTTGGGCATGATCTCAACATTCGTGACGATGACGGTTTGCACAATGCTGACAAGACAGATGACAAAGCTGCCGCTGTAGATTCTAGTTTGCAAGCCCCAGCTGTTCCCTCAAACGACAATGCACTGTTGGATAGTTCTTTGAATGTTCCTTGTGAACCTAAACTTGATGTCTTGAGTGAGTCTCAGTCAGTAAAAGAGTCAACTGATGAGGAAAATCCTGTTGGTTTGCACAATGCTGATGAGACAGATGACAAAGCTGCTGCTGTAGATTCTGGTTTGCAAGCCCCAGCTCTTCCCTTACATGACAGTGTACGGTTGGATGGTTCTTTGGATGTTCCTTCTGAACGTAAACTCAATGTCTTGAGTGAGTCTCAGTCAGTAAAAGAGTCCAGTGATGAGGAAAATCCTGTATTAGATCCTTCTGTTAAAGGTAATTCTTCGGAGGAAGGGGTTGTCAATACTGTTCAAGAAGCAAATGTCGAAGTTGCTGTAATTGAACCCATTCTTGATTTATTTGGTGAAAGTTCGGTTATTAATACTGCTGAGGAAATCAAGGGAGATCAAAATCCTCTTTCTGCTTGTGCTATTAATGGAAGTGATGAGGATACGAAGCAATCCAACTCTGAATTGAGTCCTCAACCTGCTGAAGGTAATATCGAGTCCAATGCCGAGGGTTATAAGCACGATGCTCATCATGCAAAGGTGAAAGTTTCTTGTGCCTGGCCCAGTCTGGATTCTTTGGGTGAAATTTCTGCACAGAATACTACAGAAAAAATCAATGAAAACCATGATCCGGTTCCTGTATCTTCTCTTCATGGTACTGATGAGTGTATTGCATCTCATTTGAATCAGCTGGATACACTTGGAATTGAAAGCAAATTAAATGTGGCTTTACAAGTCAATAATATCGAGTCTTCTGCAGTGAGTACTCATGAAGTTAATGGCAAAGTTGCTAATGTTGAACCTGGTCTTGATTGTTTTGGTGAAATTTCTGCCCAGAATAAAGACATTAATGAAGATCAGGATCATGCTGCTGTTTCTATGCTTAATGGTTCTGATGAGAGTGCCATGCAACTCGATTCTGATTTGAACAAGCAGAGTGCCCTTGAGGTGGAAAGCAACTCACATGCAGCTTCAGAAGTTGTGTCTGATGAAGAAGTTGCTCTAGTTGGAAGAAATATTCTTCCTAGTGCACAGGACGATGTGGGTAAAGAGGCTCATGAGGTAAATGTCACAATTGCTTCTGTTGAACCTGTTCTCAATTCTTCAGGTGAAACCTCTGCAGAGAATGCAACTTTTGATGGATCCAATGGCAGTACTGTTCAGCTTGAATCTGATCAGAATCATCCTAGTGCAATTGCAATGGAAACTGACGGATGTGTGGATTCAGAAGTCGCATCTGATGCAATGGATTGCGAAAGAAATATTTAACGTGCGCCTTTTGCATATCGAGGGGCTGATATGATCTTGATAGCCATGCTTGTGTCTCTAAAAATACTTTCCATTCATTACTAGTGTTGGAATGCGCTTATATACGTGGTTTTGATGGTGTCTGTTGCAATTTCAGATGGTACCAATAAAATGCCATAATTCAGAGGGAAACAAACGTGACATGTTAAATATAAAATTCGGGGTTCTGGTCCAAGACAGTGCTCAACAACATTTCTCTTTTCCAGAAGGTTTGAAGAGGTTCGAATGTGTCCTCGCTGTGGTTTACATAAAGTCAAAGGTGCAGTTCCCTGCCTTGTAATGTTATACCTGGAGGTTAGTTAACCTGTTCTGTGACGTGTGTTGAGTTTGGTAGATGGATACTCTGCTAATTAGCTTTCTTGTGTACATATAATTAGATTTTGAGTCTTCATTTTCTGAGTTTGAAGGTCTTGTAATGTGTCATTTGTTTATGGTAATTTGGGTGTTTAACATAACAGAGGGAATGAAATTCTTGGATAGGTCCTTCCTTTGTAGGTCCTGGAACTCCCACCATTATTCATGTAAGTTTTAGTTGTTGCAGATGCTGATTTTACAGGGAACGAGTATAAATTATTCTCTTTATGTTGCTTTTCTTTTCTTTTTTTTGGGGAACTTAGTTAGGTGCCATTTGCAGTGTTTATGTTGAGTACAAATGTGCAAAGCTTAGCTTTCTTGTGTGATGAATGATTATCATGACAATGGTGAATGGAATAAAGTTTTGACAATGCATTTGATGAGAAATTTCAATGTGTAGTGTCTCCAATATCTGTAGATGTGTCTGAATGTGATTACTAGATTGGCTTCTTTAGATGATATATATATGAGCATTGCCATGTGCAGGGACGGACGCAGGATTCTAATATCGGGGGGCGAGTGTATATGTAATCAAAAAATTTGTCATGAGCATGTAATATACAATATCATTTTCTATCCAAATATCACAAAAATATATAATTATATGTTTCCATTCATCGTATATAATTGCAAAATATTATCAAAATACAATTGGATATTTTCTAGTAAATCCATAATAATTTTCAAAAAAGCAGCTATTTGCTTTACATATCTACTTAGGCATCTAAAATTTTGCTCGTCGTTCTTTCATAACATAAAAAGCATCTATGATGGAATTTATATCAAAATTTTGAGCAATGTCTTTTTCAACATATGTTAACAAGTAACTTGAAAGAAAATCATCTTCCATCCTGTTGCGCAATCTAGTCTTTACAATTTTCATGGCTGAAAATGTACGTTCTGTTATCGCCGTAGAAACTGGTAAAGTTAGAACAAGACGAATCAATCTATCGACAAGAGGATAAATTGTCAACTTCCTTGTTGTTGCCAACATTTGGCACAATTTAGAAATTGTCAACAATTGCTGAAACTCAGGATGTTTAAGGATGTCAATCTCGTAATTTTGCAATTGGAATTTCAAATGAATTTTTTCTTACTCTATAAAGTCATTAGGATAAAATTGATTTACAAGTTTTCATATATCTTCAATTTTGAACGAACTGTAATTATCCCTAGGATCTAAAGCAGAGTTAAGAATAAGCAAGTCCATCACATCTTCTTTGAATCTGTTGTTCAATTCTTGTAATTGAGAATCACATATAATTGTAAAAATATCAACTCGAAAATGATGCTCAATAGTAATGTGATCTCTTTGGTGACAAGCACGACCTCTACCAGATGTGTAACGAGCACTCATATCAGGAATATCTATGTCATATTTTTCACAAAATAGTTGAACATTCTCCAACAAAGAAATCTATCCATCTTCTCTAAATTTTTGAACAAGTGCTTTTATAGTTGACACTAGATGCATTGCATTTAATATATCTTAGGATTTACGTTGCAAAGTTTGGCAAAGATCATTAGTAATCCCCATAATATCTCTCATAAGATGTAAAATAAACACAAACTCAAAAGATGTAATCTTATCATAAACTCCATCTGCATCTGCACGTTGAATAGAGGTGGCTCCATCATTGATGACATTACTTATGACATTACTTAAGACTGAACAAGTTGCACCAAACATATTCATCAAACTAGAAATGGATCCCAAATGAGAACCCCATCGAGTATCTCTAGCCCGTTTCAATGTCCCAACTTGATTTTTGCCTTTACCAGTTTCAACTTCATCAATGGCAAGTTTTGCTGCAATTTTTTTAGCTTGAGCAACTTTCAACTGGTCATGCCTTTTACAAGAAGAGCCACATAGATTAACTATGAGAGCTAGATAAGAAAAAAAATTGGGGAACGGGTATAACCTCTCTTGCTATCGCTACCAATGCTAATTGGAGTCAATAAGCAAAGCAATTACCATAATACGCAAAATGACAGTCATGAAGAAATAAGGCCTGCAACCCAGTCCACTCTCCACGCATATTACTAGCACCATCATACCCTTGACCAAGGATATTTTGTACACTGAGATTATGACGAGATAGGACAATACATATTTCTTCTTTCAAAGTTGCTAATGTTGTATCCGATACATGAACTATGTCAAAAAAACGCTCCTTTATAAAACCATCTTTATCAACAAATCTTAGAACAATGGCCATTTGCTCCCTCTTTGATTCATCTCGAGCTTCATCCACTATAACGCAAAATTTTGCTTCATCAATCTCCTCACGAATGAATCTTTGTATTTTGTCAAAGAAAATACTAAAAATCTCTTTTTGAATTTGATGCGAGTAGTATGAAGCATTTTGAGGAGCTTTGTGTAACACAACATCTGCCACATATGCATTATAAGATGCCTAGAGCTTTATCAATTCAATAACATTCCCAGGATTATTAGAATCATGACCTTCATCACGACCTCTAAATGCACAAGCTTGAAATGTAAGCCATTTGACAGCATCTATTGTAGTCTTCAACAGCAAACGGTTTTTTGCAACTTGTTGAGAAGTTTGTTTCTCAACTATCTTCTCAATGTGTTGCGCTTGATTTGTTAAATCATGGCAAGAGTTAACAACAATTCTGTGCGATGAATTAGGACCCTTTCCCATATGAGTTAAGAAAGCACAATTCTGTCCACTATTGACTTTCTTCCATGAAGAAAATCCATCAGAAATGAAAACGCTAGAAGTAGTGCGTCCATTCGGTTTTGTAAAAAGATAGCAAGGAAGACAAGAAGCACAATGTTTGGTTGGAGAATATTCTGGCCAATCTGGAAATAACTTGTACCAAGAAGCTAGAAAATGACGCCTATTCTTCTCTTCAAAAGGATGGTTGTTAGGTTGGTATGGTCCAAATTTGATGTAAGCTCATCGAATCTCATCACGTTGAGATATCAAATAATCCCAAATTTGTGGTCGTAGTCCTGGATCCCTTACCAAAGAAGATGTATCAACTTCTTTGGATTCTATTCTAGGCACTTTACAAGGACGTTATTCAGGAATTGAAGCTTCAACATTATCAGTGGAAGATTTTGTAGTTGCATTAACTTCTATATCTTGAGAGCCGCTTTTCTTAAATAAAGAATCAATTTTTTTGTTCACCATAATTCACCTAACATTCAACTCAATTTTATTTAAGAACCTGAAATTTATTAAACAATTTTTGTTACTCACTAGGTAAAAAGTACACTAACAATATAATTTAATCTAACAAACAAAGGATATGCTATTTTCAATGGGTAAACAATAAGAATCTTCAGAGTAATAGAATTTCTAACCCTAACGAGGTGAATAGCATCCAAATTGAAGTGAATTGCGATGAAATTAAAGATATTTAAGCCTATTCATCGCTGAGAAATTAAAGATATTTATTATTATTGTTATTATCATTATTATTATTATTATTATTTAAGCCTATAGTAAATGTTTGGTTTTGCAACCAAAGCAAGAGAAGATTTCTTTCGGAGACAACAAGTCTATTATAATTCAAAATTGATGCTTTTTGAACTCAATACGAATTAATTATATATGCAGTAATATTACATATGTAGAATTTTCTATAAAAAAGATATGTACCATTGAAATTCTAATTATATATAATCTACAAAAAAGATATGTACCATTGATATTAATTATATATGCATAAGCAATCTACAATTAATTCTACTACATTCAAATCTCTATGTATAGATATGTAGAAATTGTAGAGTAGTTATAAATGTATATAGAATTGAATTGCATACCCAGAATAGTGTTTTGAAGGGAAGGTAGAATCCAAGAAGGCTTGTAAAGAAACCTCTAGTGTTGCTTCAATTCAATGATAATGCTTCAATTCAATGATAATCCCAAAACACAGAGAGAGAGAGAGAGAGAGAGAGAGAGAGAGAGAGAGAGAGAGAGAGAGAGAGAGAGAGAGAGAGAGAGAGTTTGTGTGTGTGTGTGTGTGTGGAGAAGGGGCTTAGAGAATTAGGTTAATGAGAATTTGGGAATCTTTTCAACTCAAGTGTGGAGCACGTGAGTTTTATTTATTTATTGTTTATTTTATTTTGTTATAACCAAACAACTAAAAAATTTAGACCCTAATTAGATAAAAAAGACTTTAACATATTAATAAATAAATTCTCAGTTATTTTAACATTATTAAATTTAAATAAAAAAGTAATCATACTTAAAAAAATAAATTGTTATTATTATTATTTTTAGTATTTATCAAAAAATAATTAAATTTTTTAATTTTAAAATAGAAAATTTAGGGGGTGGCGATTCTTAATTTTTTTGCAAAAATTTTGGGGTGGTGAACCTATATAATTTTAAAATATTATAATTTTAATACTATATCTAGGGAGTTTTTTCAAAACTTTTGGGGGGGGGGGGGCGGTTGCCCTGCCAGCCCCCCCTCGGTCCATCACTGGCCATGTGTAATTCAGTTTCATTCAAGCACAAACTCATCTGGCTTTCTAGCCCCTCTTGTTTTTGGTTGTGATCAAAGTGTCGGTTACATATGACAACATGAATCTATGTTGCAAAGTTTGCTATTTACTAGCTGTTGATGGAAATGGTACGTGCAAAAAAATGTAAAAGTGTAAAAATGGCTCGTGGTCCAAAGTGGGTCTGGCCTGATTAGGCTTGGGCCCGAGATCCTGGGTTTGAGCCATCATTTTGAAGTCCGGGCCGGCCTGCTCAAGGCCTACTCAAAATTTGGCCAGAGGCCCAGCTTACTCGAGGCTCGATGTCATTTTTTGTGGAAAAAAATAAAATTTTGATGAAAATAATAGAATTTTTTTTTTTACAAAAAAATGTTCAAATCCTATCCAAGCCCGGCCCAGCCCGCTCGAGCCCCAAATACCCTTTGGGC
The DNA here is from genome assembly GCA_036172215.1 of Camellia granthamiana. Taxonomy (NCBI): domain Eukaryota; kingdom Viridiplantae; phylum Streptophyta; class Magnoliopsida; order Ericales; family Theaceae; genus Camellia; species Camellia granthamiana. Next base: position 140,888,203 of record CM069907.1, on the reverse strand, counting down.
ATGGGCTTAATTTTCTGGACCACGATCTGACTGATGGGTCCTTAAACACACCAAAATTAAACACTAAACTGCACCAAATTCTTTTAGAATAATGGCAAGTCTAGGTATCGATCCACAGGAACAATTGTGAAATTAAACTAATTTAATTGATAAATTTCTAAATTAATTTTGATGAAAAGAATGATTGATCATAACCTAATTTAATAACGAATAAATTAAACTAAATAATTAAATTATCAATTATAACTGAAAATGGATTTACTGAATTGGGGAAAAACCTAGGGCGAAGAGTCCACTACTAGTCACGTAAATAGGGTTTTCAAATTGAAAACAATTATGTTATGGTTCGAACGGAATAATACTTCGTAACTACAAGTTCAAAGCATTTAACAAGAAAATCATCACGTTCAATGTACGAGCATGAATCATCTCAAGTAGTACGAATCGTTCACTCTAAACTAAGGTAGTGATACCACTCGTCTCTCGTAGTATGATTCGTCTCATACCTTGAATGTGAAAGAATAGAAAACTCTTGTATGGAAAATATTCAACAATTACAGAAAGCCGAATATTTGAAGAAATAATGGAAAATATATATATAAAACTTCTAAAACACCATACAAGTGTTCAAACCTTTACATAATTGAAAATCAAAAAGAAAAACCTATTACATGGCTAGGGTTTCATCAAAACCCTAGAAAAGGAGATTAGCTACTTATGGAGGACTGGAAGGGGGTAGATGGAGAAGAAGCCACCATGGGAGACATGCTTGAAGCTTCAAGTTCCTTTTCTTTTCAAACCCTAGCCTTCCTTTCTTGACAAAACAACTTCAGAACCCTAATCCAGCTTTTTTCTTGCCTATTTATACTTCTGGTGTCTTTCCAAACAGGTTTAAAACATTTGGCATATTTTTCCAAAAAAATTCAATGCACGTGCGGGAAAGTCAACGCACGTGTGGACAAAGTCAACGCACGTGCGGAAAAGTCAACTCTTTCCAAATTCAGTCTTTTTGCCCATTTTATACTCTGACTATGTACAACCTAATTGACATTCAACACACATAAAGTATACATTTTGACAAGCAAGTGAAGTTAAGAGATCCTAATTAATGGCCTCAATGATGTACAATTCGACCTTAATCACTGACTCGGTTCAAATTTTGGTGAGAATTCGCGAGGCCTAACATGGGCCAGCCCGAGCCCGAACCAGGCCAAATTTACATCCCTACAAAAATAGTTCTTGGGCCCCCTTTGAGGGATAGGCTCCCTCCATGCTTTCGTCTCTCAATACTTTCATTTTTTCATATCTTTTTTGTGGGCTCTAATTCAAACTTACACCGATAATCTGAACCATCTATCTCATAAGCTTTGTAATAAAGGTCATCTATGCAAAAAATGACTTTCATCGAAAAATTATAAATACAGGACAAAAAAATATTTTATTTTATAAAATACATGATTTAAGTTTACAATCACATTGTCGTTTATCTTATAAAACAAAATATGATTTTTTCTTAACATTATAATTTTTTGATGAAGTTCATTTTTGGCATGGATGATTTTTATTACAAAATTTAAGAGATAAACGGTTCGGATCATCGGTGCAGGTTTGAATTGAGGCCCACAAGAGGAGTATGGAGAAATATGGAGAGATGAAAGTATGGAGGGAAGCTTATCTCTTTTTGTGAATGGAAGAGGCAAAAAAAAAAAAGAGGCCTAGACTGTCTCCAGTTTAGATCTAGGACAGTCCAGTTCAGTTTGGCCCATTGGGTCCACTTTTTGATCCATTTTTAATAATTCGAACCATTCACATTTTAGGGTCTGTTTAGTACATTATTCCTGTAAAAAATCACATCAATCGGATAACAGATACTATGTATTTGGATCACTTTTGTCTACAAAAAAAATGAACGGTCAAAAAATTAACAATTCATAAAAAAGTGATCCGAATACATAGTATTCGTTATCCGATTGACGTGATTTTTTACAAGAATAATATACCCAACAAACCTTAAAATGTCAGCGGTTCGGATTATCGAAAAGGGGTCCAAAAATGGGCTCAATGGGCCGGACTGAACTCCATCCTATATGGTGAAGTAGAGGCAAGCCACTGCCAAAAAAAAAAAAAACAAGAAACTTTTGATGGGTTGGTTTCTAAAGTTTTGGCTAGGGGTGAGTAGCGGATATACCGATCTGCCAAAACCGACCTAATCGAATCGATCCGCTGCATTTTGGAGGTTGCGGATTGATTTTTTCCAATCCACCTACTTTTGAACGAATGATGGATTTGAGATTCCTTTGACCGCAACCGAACCGCCAAACCGCAAACACCCCTAATAATTTGTAAAAATTTGTGTTTTCAATTTGTTTGCATATTCTGTTTATGTTTTCAATTGAAAAAGAGTTTAAATATTCTATTGAATATATTATGTTGAAAAAGAGTTTTCAACTTGAATGTATTTTTTGAATTGAAAAAAATAAATTTATTATTTGTCTATATTTTTTTGTTTTTAAATCTAACTCTAAAAATAATAAATAAAAAAGATGGTATATGCTAGGTTAGTTTTTGTTTTCAAAAAAAAATATAGATGTAACAATACAGAGGCATACAATCTCTACTATTGCTTTGTTCATGGTTTTGATGGTTTGAATTGTTTTCATATTTTGAGAACCACATATTATAATATTTTATGTGGATGAGGTATGGTGTGATTGTAATATGTGGATGAGGCATGCAGTGATTGTAATATTCTAAAATTTCAAACTCTCTTTCTTTGGATGATGCATGCAGTGATTGTAATACTTTTAAATCATTGACTGTAATATATATATATATATATTTTTTAGGAAGTGCACAAGTTGAATTATGTTGAAAATTTATAAAATTTTAAACCGCCAAACTAATTCGCGTCCATCTGTCAATCTGCCAATCCGATCAATCCACCTTTGCCAAATTGGCAGACGGATGCAGATTAATTTTCTCCAATCCGCCAATCTGGCAAACGGATGACGTATTGGAGGTTTTGTGGCTGCAACCAACCCGCGCTCACCCCTAGTTTTGGCAACAATCATAGTATTCGCTGCAAGAGTATATTCAATTCTTCATCAATTTATTTATCAAATTTGAATTTGATGAAGTGTAAAAGTTGATACTTATATGTGATGAAATTTTAAGAATAAGGATTGAAAATAATTTTCTTTAGTAAAAAATAGTTAAAATATGTTTTTAGAGTTAGTTTAATTTTTTTTAAAGATTTGATTAAAAAAAGGGAGTAATGATTTGAATGTTTCAGATTAAACTTTCAACTTAAAATTCACTTTGGAAGATGCTGTAGCCATTAAATAAGGGAAATGCTGATTATTACTTATTGGACCATGATTAACATTAGTATACGTCTAAAAAATATTAAAATATAAGAAAAATTATTTATAAGTCTTATTAGAGAGACTTATGCTACATATAGTCCTACTAAAAAACTTATATTCCCATAAGTCCTGTGCGAACTTTGTTGACACATTTACCCTGAATATTAGTTGTTAATATCATAAATAATAGTAAAACCATATATAGGAAATTGAATGTTACCATAGATCATATCTATATAAACGTAACGTAAGGTGACACCTACATAAACGTAAGGTGACACCTATACGTAACGTGATACCTACATAAACGTAACGTGACACCTATGATCTATGGTAACATGCAATTTCCTATAAGAAATTGCATGTTACTATAGATCGTATCTACATAAACGTAACGTAACGTGACACCTACATAAACGTAACGTGACACCTATGATCTATGGCAACATTCAATTTCTTATAGATCATATCTACATAAACGTAACGTGACATCTATGATCTATGGCAACATTCAATTTCCTATATAGGAAGGAAATTGAATATTACCATAGATCATATTTATATGAAACGTAACCTGACACCAATATAAACCAGCAACATTTTTACATTCAATTTAAAAAAATAAAAACTCATTAAGTTTGCGAAACGTAACGTGACACGTTACGTTACGTTTATGTAGGTGTCACGTTACGTTTATGTAGGTGTCATGTTACGTTACGTTTATATAGGTATCACGGTACGTTACGTTTATGTAAGTGTCACGTCACGTTACGTTTATGTAGGATCTTGTGAAATACATTCCTATCTAAATAGGACTTGTGACTCTATAAGAAATTACACAGAACTTAGCTTACCATAAGTGTCTGAAAAAAGACTTATAAATAAGTCTCCCTAAAATATATACTAAAAATATGGTTAATATTACTAAAAATATTATTAATATTCATGTGTAAAAAATATTAAAAATTATATAAAAATATGATTAATAATAGGAATTTTTTTTAAGTTCCTTGATATTAAGGAAATGTTTGGAATGTTCTAAATAAGTACACTTTTTTGAATTTTTATAAATAAAAAAAAAATGTGTATAAAAGTAGAGAAAGTGAGATCGAGTCAGAACTCGGACTAGGGGCTTCGCTTGACGGTGCAAGGAGGCTAAACATCTTTGAAAATGGTGCCGACAAAGGTGCATTGTGCTTCTTCTTAGTCTTTTTATTGCTCAAAGCCGGTGATAGAACAGCCACAACCGGAAGAGAAGAAGCTAGCACTAGAGGAGCAATAGTCGGCACGATGGTTCAAAAAACAGTTGGCGTGGTGACCGACGAGTGAAAAATTAATTTTAGAAATGAAGAGGAAGAGATAGAACCCGGAAAGAGAAAGAGAGATAGTTGAGTGGATTAGTGGTACAAAAATGGGTCAAGAACCTTAAACTACTACAAAAAAATAAAATAAATAAAAAATAAAATAAAATTATGAACCTCTTCTATCATCAAAAGTTGAAAAGAGATGTTAAATTAAATATCCCTTAATATTAATATGTGTAAAAATTATATAATAGTAAATCAAATTATTTAAACTCATCTCATATTTAATACGTGTGAAAAAAACAAAACAAAACAAATATTTAAATTGGTTAATTTTTTAAATTATATATATTTATCCTTCAATGGACACTTTGGGAAGAGGCTAAAAAAATCAACTTTTTGGCCTCTTAATTTTTTTAGTCAAAAAAATCAATTTTTTACCCAAAAAAAGAAAGTTAAAAAATCAATTTTTTACCAATTTTACGCCACTAAATTCATGTTTGGCAAAAATGGTCTTTAGTTAAAAGGTTTAAAATTATCATATCATTTTTTCTTTTGTATATTTTTTTTTTTATAAAAAATTAAAAAATCAATCAAAATAATCAATTATCAAACTAGCAAAAAAAAATTTAATTATACAAACAGAACATCACGTGACACTACCACTGGCTAAGTTAGGTGGTTGTTTGGTATGTGTTAAGCATATTATTCTATTTAGGTTATAATTAAGGTCAAGTTTGGCATCCTCTAAAAAAATTAAAAAAATCAAAAAATCACTATTCTATTTAAATCACATCATTTTATTTAAGTCACATCACCTCTCTAATACATCACTTCAAACCTAACCCAAATTCAACTCATATTTCATAAAAAGTCAAAAAGTACACTTATTTAGTCTTCCCAAACTTGGCTTATTTAAATCACATCACCTCTTTATCATATCACTTTAAATTCAACCCATATTTCATTTTTTTTTTTGTTGGTAAAACATCAAAAAAAAAATACTAATCTAATACTTGTCAACCAATCCCTAAATTTCTAAACTCACCTCAGATTTATCTAAACAAGTTAATAAAACGTATGAAATCATATATATAAAAAAAAATCAAATTAATTCATCCCAATCAATTAAATTTAGGAATAAAATTACAATATCCACAAAAAGCCTGTCTTGGCAGCTCGCTCGCACAGATGAAGCATTCCCTCTCTTATCATCGTCCGACCTCTTCTTCTTCTTCTTCTTCTTCTTCTTCTTCTTGGTCTCAGTTACTCAAAACTAGGGTTAGGGTTTCACAGACCGCCTTCATTCCATTTCGCTTCCCACACCCACCACTTCTCTCTACACAACTCCGCCACAGCCTCACTCCAATGGACGATCAACGAACAACAATCAATCGCGCCGCCATAGTCGGAAGAGAGAATGGATCTCCGGCAACATCTTCACCGATCAACACCGGTAAAAAAAAAAAAAAAAAAACTTACTTCGATTCTCTTCAATTTGCTCCCCTTTTTTTAGGGTTTTAAGAATTCACAGAGTTTTATTCACTTACTTTTTTTTAAGTAGGCCATCGAATCGGAGAGGTGAAGAGGGTTACGAAAGAGACCAATGTGTCGGTGAGAATAAACTTGGATGGTTCGGGTGTTGCTGATTGCAGTACTGGGATTCCATTTCTTGACCATATGTTGGATGTTAGTGTCTCTCTCATTGATAACTTCAACTTTCTGTATTGAACATTGATTCTATTTCTGCAGAAAGGTGTGTTTTTTTAGCCAATTTAAGTGAATGCATGCATTGAATTTCCCACTCAAAAATAAATAAACAACCCCATTGAATTAGGACGAGTAGAAGCTTATGTTCTGTTTGGTTGCTCAGAAAGTAGAGAGAAAAGAGAAAAATTGGTATTTCAAATCTTATAGCTCTCACACTATGTTTGGATATTTATTTAGGAGAGAAAAGAAAAGAAATGATTTGTTAAGTTAGAAGAGAATAGAAAAGAAAGGATAGTGATTTTTCTCCAATCGTGTTTGGATAGATTACATAAAAGAAAAGAAAAGAAAGAAAAGAAATTATTTTACCAAAATAACCGTTTATGTTTTTATTTCTTTTGTAGGTAGATGGGCAATTTTGTAATATACAAAATTAATAATCTTTCCATTTCTTTTTTTCTCTCCCAAGAGAGAAGAAAATTTCCATTAAATGGAGCCTTATCCAAGGATTGGCTTCAGTAGAGTTTTTTCATTTTTTTCAGTTTGTGGAACCAAAAATGCTTACATACTCGGATATGTTTGGATGGAATGAATCAATAAGAAAGGAGACAGAATGGGAATCCTGTTACGACTTAAGTGGAATCACGTTCTTAGTAATAAGATTCTTGTGTTCATACTTTTCAAGCATTTGGTTTAGTTAGTAATTGTTCATGGGAAAATGATTACCTTTAAAAGTATAGGCGCACATATGAATTTTTACTCTTAGAATCACATGGGGGTGTAGGAATGAGATTCCAACTCAGTTTGTCAATCTTATTCTTCCTTGGAATGGTAACATGGAATCACTTTCCATGTGTTGGACATATCTAGACAATGGAATGGAGACCTAGAATGTCTTATTCTGTGCCTTCATTCTTGACATCTAATCATAGCCTTATTATGTAAAATTTTATTCTTCTGTTGTTTTCCCCTTAGTTTACACAGAAAACAATTGGAAGGTTGAAATGTTCTTTGCCAGGATTTTGTTTTTGTTTTTGTTTTTTTTTTTTATTTTTGGTAGTCAATTCACCGTTGTATATATTGAAGCTGGTGTGATTTTTCTTTTCTTTGGGTTTATGTCAGCAACTTGCTTCACATGGGTTATTTGATGTCCATGCAAAGGCTATTGGTGACATTCATATTGATGATCATCACACAAATGAAGATGTTGCACTTGCCATTGGAACGGTAACCTCCTGAAGTCTTTTGTTCAATTGATTAATCTTTATTCCTTTTATGTGTTAGCATGTAACACAAAGCTGTATTAGTTAACATGTGTTTTCCATGCCATTTGTACCGATTTCCTTTCTAATTGGGAGCATTAAGATTTATTTATTTTTATTTTATTTTTTTTTTTTTTTTTAAGATAGGAGGAGCATTGAGATGTTATATTATATTTTTGTTAAGAATTGTTTATCAAGGATCATCTTAGGGTTTCAGGAATTGCCTTCATTGCTTATTCCGTATCATTCAATTTGGTGATGCCTTTTCTTTGTCTTTTTTCCACATGTTGAACTGTATGTCCATATGTTATGTAGAAAGTAATGAACTGATTCACTTCCCTAGGGGGTGTAAACTTTCGGTCTTAAAACTTAACTTTACTGGTTAATGCAGGCTTTACTCCAAGCACTTGGTGATAGAAAAGGAATTAACCGTTTTGGTGACTTCTCAGCTCCACTTGACGAAGCACTAATACATGTTTCACTGGTATGTTGCCAGCATTTATTGAACTGATTATCAATGGATTTCTATAAAATAATTCATGGTATCACACTAAGGGCTCATCTGGTGCTTTTTTTTTCCGGTGGTTTGAGAGCAATTCTTGAATACCAGAGTGCTTTAGTGTATTCTATGTAGTATATTAGTACTTTCCAAACTGGCATTGTCACTGCTGATGTTTAGCATGAAACTTAGTATCATGCGTACACATTACATAATCAGATCTCAAAAAGCACACTAGAATAAAACAACACATGAATGGAAATCTTGTTTGTTTTTCTTCTGCAGGTAATTTATGCACTAACTATCCCTCAAAATTGTAAAAAATGTGTACTTTTTTTTTTTTGCTGACATATCATACTTTAGTCATATTTATGATATGATTAAAGAGCAATAAAAATGATGGTTCTGTATAGTCATGTGAAATGTGTTTTTTTGAATTTTGAATTGGCCAATCAAGACCTTTTTTAATGTATGAGGCGAAAATGCAGGCAGGCATTTTGTATAAACCTTGAACAATTGGCAGAGATATTCAGCATGTTTGGTTTTAGTTTTTAGAAAACTGTTTTCAAAAAATTTTACTTTTTATTTTCCATATTTTAATGTTTTCAATGATTTTTTTAAAAATATTTTAAGCGATTTTTTTTTAATTTTTAGACACACCTAACATAAACACACTTAAAAAGTATAATATTTGTGAAAAAAATCTTTAAAAAATACACTAAATACCTATGTTGCATGGACATGGACACGGGACACGACACGGACACGTGGACACGCAAATTTTAAAAAGAATAAAGGTTGGGACCCCCTTTGGGGGTCACCCCCTTTACCCCCCTTTGCCACGTGGCAAGAGGTGATTGGAGGAGCAGGAAAAAAAAGAAAAAGAAAAAGAAAAGGTGACCAATGAGAGAGAGAGGGGGTCCAAAGGGGGTCCTAAAAAGGGGGGATGAATCATTGTTGTTTTAAAAAAATGGGGAACACGATGTCACGACCCGCTTCTCGTACCCAAGGGTTAAGTATCGTGATGGCCAGTAATTGCGGTTACCTCCGGCTAATTCTTAAACAAATAAATAAACGCAAGCAGAAGTAATATTCAAATAAGGGTACCAAAATAATCATTGGAGTTTCTATTTTTATTACAAAATATATTAACTAAAAAGATCGATATTTATATATAAAAATATCAATAAAAGTGTTGTGTGTGTGTCTATTCCGCAGTCCCGCGTCTAAACTTTCCAAAAGCTATTTTTGAATTGCATTGTTTCCTGAAAATTGATAGATAACTATAAGTACATGGCAGAGTGAGAAATATTATACCGAGAGTATAAGGGACACGAAATAATCAGGGATAGTTAATTAGGCCAAAACATTTACATAACTCAGTTTGGTAAATAGATCATTTAAGTGACAGAAACTGAAATACAGATATTATATAAGTATATAACCATAACCACGGTACTGAACAGAACAGAACAGAGATCACTGAAATAACAGTCAGAACAGAGGTATGAATTCAAGAGGCGGCTCGTACGGATTCTAGAGGTGGCTCCTACAATAGTGTAGCACTTAGGTCCGCACAGCACTTTACTCCGCACAATCAGAACAGAGGTACAGATTCAAGAGGTTGCTTGTACGGATTCTAGAGGTGGCTCCCACAATAGTGTAGCACTTAGCTCCGCATAGAACAGAGGTCAATGGATCCATGACAGACAGAGGGTCACAAAGTAGCCAAACAGAAGCCAATAGTTATTTAAGTCCCCCAAGGCGTGGGACTCCCGTGGTGGTACCTACAAAACATAATTGTTTATAAGGTCATAGTCAAATATTCTTAAAATATAAAACAAACATATCCATGGGTTTCCTTTTAACAAATAGGGTTCAGATAATAATCCATGTAACTGAAACCTTTATAAAACATAACTTTTATTAAATATACTAATAAAACATAACTTGTATAAAAAAAGATTTTGGTAAGTCAAAACATACATAAAATACATTTTGGTGACTCAAGGTATAATATAAATCACCTTAATCTTAATATTTCAATCTTTCTTTCTACTATCAAAAATTCTCCCAACTTTCACTATTTTTTCCTTCCTTTCCTCTCTTTTTTTTACTTTTCTTTCTTTCTTTCTTCTTTTCCTTTCTCCAGGTGAAACGCCTTCTCCTTTTTATAGGGAGGAGAGAGCGCGTACGTGGCCTCCACGTGGCTAGGCGTCGCTTTCCCTCAGATTTAATTCATAATTATATAGATTCATTCTTAGGCCTCGTTTGGGAAGTGATTGGTGTAGCTAAAAAGTCAAAAAGTTACTAAAAAAGCCAAAAAGTCAACAACTCATACCAAAAAGTTAAAGATTCTCTTTTCTCTCTACTTTTTGCACATCTTTTCGTAAAAAGTCAAAGTCATCCCAAACATACTAATTTTTTTTAGTTCATATTTTAGCCAAATAATCAAAAAGTTACTAAATTAGCCTGTTCCCAAACGATGCCTTATTCTTAATAGATATTTAAGATAATTATCTTTTGATCCAATATTTTAATATAATTATATAAATAAATTAATTCCTAATTAAATTACACTCTATCGTATACCAATAGAAAATAAATTATTTATTTTACTATCATACCCGTTATTATTATTATTATTATTATTATCTATATTTTAACCCCTAAACTTTTACTAATTATATTGTTTTACAAAATTATGCATAATAATATATAATAAATTATATATTTTCCAAACTGAGATTAAAAAATATTAGTATAAATTTTACAGAATAATTAAAAATTTGGGTTGTTATAATATTCCCTCCTTTTAAATTTTGTTCTTGAAATTTGTCATATGTAAGCTATCCGTTGCGCACTCTAATAAATATATATTAGATGATTAATCTGATAGAAAATAGTACATCAAAAAAACTTTACCAAAATAACTTACTGTCTAGTTGTCAAAAATTATTTTGGGCCAAAATAAGGAATGAGAAGCGACTTTAAAAATTTTTTACTCGTATTGTTTATGATAAAAATAAATAAAAATGAGAACACAATGATAAAATCATATGCAAGAGTTGAAAAATTTTGAAATGAACTTTTCATTGATAGAAAATAGGGGTACTTTCCAATCAGTCCTATTAACTAGACTTATTTACCTACAGGTCCTAACTAATAAATTTAACACTATAAAAATAAGAGATTGATAAATTTATCACTATAAATTTATTCATAAAAACAGAGAGACTGATAAATTTATCACTATAAATTTATTCATAAAAAATAAAAGACTGATAAATTTATCTTTATCACTTAATAAATTTATCAATAGGATTTAATGGGTAATAAGTCTCAAAAGTAGGACCTATTGGTAGTTTACCCTAGAAAATAGTTTCAAAATTATTATCTTTATAATTTGCACCTATTTTTTTAAAAAAAACATCAAAATAATTTTTTATTTTTTATTTTTTTTTTGAATACTGAACTGAAAATTATATATATTTAATTATATTATAATTTTGGTAGGTGATTGAACTCGACATCCTTCTGTTCTTGTCATTCTTTTACCATAACAAATATAAATTATAGCGAATATCCTTCACAAATTAGGCACACTAAAAAAAAAATTATTATATATATAATCATATAAAATTATAATATAATTAAATTGACTATCAAAATATAATATTTAGGTACTAATTACCCACTATCCTACTTCTTAAATGTGCGCGTCCTATGTTCCAATGATTTTTTTTTTTTGCTCTGATACCATTTGTCACGACCTGTTCCCTGTACCCAAGGGTTAAGCATCGTGATGGCCAGTAACTGAGTTACCTCCGGCCAATTCTTAAACAAATAAATAAACGCGATGAGAAGACATAATCTCACTTCTTTTGTTCTTATTAAGAACATGTCTCAGGCCAAAATCCTAGGAATACCTTTCCTATGTTTACTTATGCCAATTTCAAAAATTGATTCAATTGGCATACATACAACCTTAAATAATCAACTGATTATTTTTGAATTTATTACAGAACCTTATACAAAAGAATTAGATCAAATTAAAGATCTAGTTAATTTTAAAGAAAAACAAATTAATTTCTTACAAAAAGAAATTAGTTTCTTAACTACAGAACAAAGACTTCAACAGTCTTCTTTCCAGCAAAAAATTAAAACACTTGAACAAGACTTTCAAAGTGAAATCTGCAGTGATATTCCAAATGCTTTTTGGAATAGGAAGAAACACATCGTTTCTCTTCCTTATGAACCAGGCTATGATGAGCGGAAAATTCCAACTCGCGCTCGACCAAGTCAAATGAACAAAGAGTATTTAGAACTCTGTAAAACAGAAATTAATACTCTTCTCCAGAAGAAACTTATTCGATCCAGTAGATCTCTATGGAGTTGTACTGCTTTTTATGTAAATAAAAATGCAGAAATTGAAAGAGGTGTGCCGAGATTGGTCATCAATTATAAACCTCTTAATGAAGTCTTACAATGGATAAGGTATCCAGTTCCAAATAAAAATGATCTTTTAGATCGTCTCCAGGATGCAGTCATATTCTCTAAATTTGACGTGAAATCAGGATATTGGCAAGTCCAAATTGCTGAACAAGATAGATATAAAACTGCTTTTACAGTACCTTTTGGGCATTTTGAATGGAATGTTATGCCATTTGGATTAAAAAATACACCTTCTGAATTCCAGCATATTATGAATGATATTTTCAATCCTTATATAGAATTTTCCATTTGTTATATTGATGATGTTTTGATTTTTTCTTCATCAATTGACCAGCATATGAAACATCTTAATATATTTAAGCATGTTATCATTAAAAATGGATTAGTAGTTTCTGCATCAAAAATGCAACTTTTCCAAACAACAATTCGATTTTTAGGCCATAATATTCATAATGGCACCATCATTCCCATAAATAGAAGCATGGAATTTGCATCTAAATTTCCAGACGAAATTAAAGATAAAACTCAATTACAAATATTTTTCGGTAGCTTAAATTATATCCATGATTATTATCCTAATCTTGCTATCGATGCAGCTATTTTATATTACAGACTTCGGAAAAATCCTCCACCATGGACAAGAACATACAGAAGCTGTTCAGAAAATTAAGGCTAGAGTTAAAACTCTACCTTGCCTTTCTTTACCAAATCTAGAATGGAAGAAAATTGTTGAAACTGATGCCTCCAATCTTGGTTATGGTGGCATACTTAAACAATTTAATCTTACTAGTAAAAAAGAAGAACTTTTAAGGTTTACTTCTAGCATCAAGCTGCTAAGAATTATCCGACCATTAAACAAGAATGTTTAGCTATTGTTAAATGTGTCTTAAAATTTCAGGATGATTTACTTAATCAACATTTTTTAATTAGAGTTGATTGTTCTTCCGCAAAACAGATTTTCAAAAAAGATGTAAAAAATCTGGCTCAAAAACAAATTTTTTCCACTTGGCAGGGCCAACTTTCCGTATTTGATTTTGATATTGAATATATCAAAGGTGAAACTAATTCTCTTCCAGACTTTTTAACCCGTGAATACTTGCAAGGTCCAAACCATGTCCAGTAGAGGCTGAGGCCCGGGCAGATGGGGTCGTGGAAGGGGATCCAATCCCTATCATACCGAATTTCCAAGCTTACATGCCTCTTCCAGTAAAAAAAGGGAATCTAGTCACACAGCTAAAGATGTCCTCCTAGCTCCTCCAGTTCCATATGTCCAGAATTTCATCATAGAGGAAACTGTCCTCTATATTGAAAATACAGATATCCAGTGGATGAAAGATCCATGGGAAATCAAAAGGAGGTATTTGACTACTCAACATTCTTTACCTCACTTTGATCAGTACAGATACATTTATGAGCAGATCCTTGTTGACACTGCCTCTGTGGATTTCAAGCTTGCTCTTGTTGAGCCAAATTGCACAGCTAGCCCCATTAATTACAGCAAGGCTACCATCCAGCAACTTTTACCTATGCCGGCTTGGGGCATGCATCCCCATGTTACCCGCACTCTTGAGATCCGTTCCAAGGAATCTCGTTACAGCTATTGGGATTATATTGATGCTTTTTCCCAAGCATTTTTCTATATGAATCCCCCACGGAACCATTCTTGGTTTATCCGTGTTCTTCCTGACATCTTACAAAACAATCTCCCCAACTGGTTTCTCGTTTGGTGGGATAAGTTTGGTATTCAAATTGATGCCTTTCCAGAAGATGTTAGCAATGCTTTCAAAGAATGGCAAATTGCATACAGTCACCTTCCAGGATACAAGGACATATCTATGTCTAAATCTGCAGTTCATTTTGTTATTCGCTTTGGTATCCCATGGATTTAGAAATGGGATTTTCAATGCGATTTCCAGAACAAAGTTCCCCGTTTAAAAAGAGTTTTCTTTTATAAATGGTGGAATAAGATGGATGATCCAAAACCTCATCAAGAACTTCTCCAGAAGATTAAAGGTCATACTCAGGCCTGCTGGGATGCTACACCTAATTAAGCCCAGCTGCTCCCACAGTCCAGAATCCTTTTGTTCAAATTCAAAATGAATTACGACAAAAATATCCAGCACTTTCAGAACAAGAATTAGTCATCAAAAGTATGGACTATATGAAAGAACAATTTCTTCAGTCATTTTCCCGAGATGACACCAGTATGAAATCTGGTACCAGTCATGGAGATCCAGAAGAAGAAGGCCATACTGATCCCTATGAAGATGAAAATGAATTTATAGTATTGGCAGGTGAATCACAAGATCCAGCCGAAGCAGATCCCAATTTTGGAGATTTTTGGGACTCACTCATGGGTCTAATTGCTGAAAAGATGAGTCAAGAAAAGGACAAGAAAGGAAAAGGAAAAAAGGAATAATGCGCCTCTTTGCCTTCCACTAATCCAGCATCACTTTCCAGCTCCATGTCACGACAAATCTACTTTCGACTAAAGTAGATTCCTTGTTCGCCATCATTACAGCTGGCCATCCAGCTGTCCCTCTACCGACAATTAAAGATAAGAGAATCACGAGGAGATAAGGATACTCAACTCCAAGCCATCCAGGACACGCCACCTGTCTCCCTCAATTTTATCCCTTTACTTTTTATTTTCTATTTAAGGGATGCCACACCCTTGTTGTGGACACGCATAAAATTTTTTTAAGTTTTTCAGTTTCAAAGTTTGTATTCCTTTTCTCTCTCTCTCTCTCTCTCTCTCTGGCTTGTAATATAGTGTGAAGTTTAAAGTATAATAAAGCTGCAATATTGAGAGTAAGTATTGATTGTAAGTATTTCTTTTCTTTAATGTATGTCTGTAAATACTCTTGCTATTTTAAATGAATTATTAGAATTTTATATTGAACGTAAAAGTTATGCTTTAAATTATCTTTCTATATTCCCCAATGACCCTTGGGGTCTCCAGCAAGTAGAAGATTGTAATCAAAAAATAATTCAAATCCAGAATCAGATTCAGGAGCAAATAGTGCTTCTGGTAGTGGCCGTAAGGCCTCCCCATCCTCCAGCACAGTAGATAATGAGACCATATATGGCATAATTAAGATAAAATAAAATAAAACTATAATTAATGTTATTCCTGAGTTAGTGCTTAATGATGGGTAAAACAGTGTTAGGGTTAGTGGGACGTCACCCAAGTCACGTAGAGTTAGACCGTTAGCAGTGATTGCAGTTAGGTCATCTCATAAGCCGTTGACAGACGTGCTAGCCTTACCCTGTGTCAAGCACCATTATTGGTTTTGAGTCTGGAGTGGATGTTGAAGTGGATTCATTGATAATGATTCCTTTTTCTTTATTTTGTAAGTGACTATTAATCTTTTTTATTTCAGAATTAATAGCAATATTGGAAGTTTGTAAATGTTTAATTTCAACTTTTAAAGCATTAACTTCCATTTTTAAATCATGGATAGTTAGAGGTTTTTCATTAGTGACAGGTTGAAGCCGTTGAAAAACTTCTTTCATACTGTAATGCTGAGGATGAAGAATTTCTTCCTGCTTTTGTTGTTGTAAACATAATTCTAAAAATTTTAATTTCATTTCTGGATTAGAAATTTGATCAGCAATACTAATCATATTCTGTTCTTCTGCTGTAAGAACATTGATACTGGGTCCTCCAATATCAAGTCCATTCATTTCAACTATTGCTTTCCAGTAGTTGACTTCATCAGATATTTGATTAAGATTTGTTTTACAATCACAGATTTCTGGAGAGTTATCTGATTCAGTATCATCAGACGAGTAAATTGCTGCAACTTCATCTTCATCGTCTGAAGAAATATCAGATTCATCAGAAAGCATTCTGAGAATTTGTTGTTGGATTTCATTATCTAAAGACAGTTCATTAAGGCCTCGTTTGGGAACAGGCTAATTTAGTAACTTTTTGGCTATTTGGCTAAAAAAGTAGGTAAAAAAAACTTGTATGTTTGGGATGACTTTTTGGCTAATTACGAAAAGATGTGCAAAAAGTAGAGAGAAAAGAGAATCTTTGACTTTTTGATATGGGTGGTTAGCTTTTTGGCTAATTTAGTAACTTTTTGGCTAATTGACTAAAAAGGTAAGTCCCCAAACGGGGCCTAAGCTTCTGTTGTAATTTAGATTTACAACGATTGGCATAATGCCCTATCGGTCCACATTTATAGCATTTGATTGTGGATTTAGACTTCTTCCTGGAATACTTTTGTTTACCTCTAGAGGGTAATTGTTCCTGAAATTGATTTTTAGCATATTTATGTTTCCTAGATTTTTTGGAATAAAACTTTGATGTTTTTCCACTTTTATGCCTTTTCTGTTTGTGAGGGTACTGTAATTTTGTATCATAGGCAAATTGTTCACAAAATTCACCTAACTCTTTTCTTCCTGTAAGATGATGTTGTTTCATCTGCTGCTGTAATTTAAGGTCATTGCATAAAGCAAGTCCTTCATCTGTGATAATTCCTATGAGTTGACCATGGGTATATCTATTATACAGAATAGCTAATTGATTATGACGATCTCGTAACTTCTTTCTGACTCTTTCAGCAAAAAGAGTAGGAAGACCATCAATAAATTTGGCTTTCCAATGATCCGAATTGGCATCAGCTCTGCGATGTACTTTCATCAGGAAGACATCTTTATACCATCTAAAATGAGATAAAGATGGACATCTTAATTTCTGTAATAGTTCTCTGCAACGATCCTCAATACCTGTAACGGTACAAATAAAGTGGAGAACTATAGTGTTTACAAGAGTGTAAACAACATCTTGTTCAGTAGATTCTGCTCTAGTATCTGGATCAACCTTAATCCAAGTAGAGCCTATGATTTCATTGTTTTGGGCTGTACTAAGGATGTTATCCCACCATCCTTTAAGAAGCCCTGTAAAGCCGCTAACAATGAATCTAGCAACTTGGTGGTCAGTATTCTCATTTTGCTTGCACACTGTGGCAAACATGAGCATATGTTGAAGTACCTCAAATATTTGATATTCTGAAAGACCATCAATATTTCAGTCATAAATGGTTCTACTGTGGTATGATTTCTGGCTATGAAGAAAGTCTTCATAAAGAATATCCATAGGACTAGGTCTGGAATAATAATACCTGCTAGGAGCAGTGTAAGCAGTTCTATCTATATTTGATCCATAATGAACTTTATTGACAGAAGAGGGTTCATTTTGGAAATTCGCCTGAATTTCAGATATTTGGTGTGGTTCCAAATTCTGATAGTTTTCATCTAGTTCTTGAAAATGATTCCTGGATAACATGTTAACTTGTGAGGATTCTCCTAGATGAAGATTTTAATCTTGTGTAAAAGCGTATCCATGAATTCTGTATTATCCTTTTTAGGTTTTAAATTAAAATTTGTTACTGTAGGAGTAGGCTTAAAAGCTACAGGTTGGATGTCAGGAGTTTTTGGCTGAAGATGACAAGTGTTCTGAATATGAACAACTGTTTCTTCAATTCTGGTTAGTTGTTTGCCCATAGTTTGACAGAAGAGGTTAGTATAATTATTCTGTTTAAGAACAGGAATGATTTCCTTTACGGTCAAAGTATTGTTGCTTTTTGCTGGAGGTTCCACAAAGGCGGTAATAACTAAAGGCTGACTGGAAGTAGAATCACTAGGAAGTAATTCAAAAGATTTGGGTGGAGGATGTATAGATGTAATAATATTACCATCCGTTGCTACCCAATTTTTCTGAACATTTTCTAAAACATTTATTAAAACATTTATTTGATAATTCTGGATGTTACCATTTTCCATAAACCATAATGGAAATGATAGAAGTTTTTGGTTTTCTTCCAAGTACTTATAATACTGGATTTTGGTTTCTTTTAATTGGTCTGGAGTATGGTTTGCAAAATACCATTCTCTGAATTTTGCATATTTATCCTGGTAAAAATCCTGATTTAGGATTTTCTGGTTTTCACTTCCTGGATTAAAATCCATTAAACTTCAAAATTCATGTCACTAGCTGTAGGACTATAGGGTCCCTTGCTACTGGATTCCCTTGGTTCATAAACACCATGTGAGATTCTATTTGTTGAAAACTGTAATCCTTAGACTATTGGATCCATAGGGTCTATGTGGTCAGGATTACTTGGTGATCTGGAGGTCATACCTTGAATAACTGATTCTAAAGGTTCAGCTGTAGAATGTCTAGATGACTCAAGGAAGTCTACTCTATAGGCTTCTCTAAAAGGAGTAGATCTAACGTTAGTAGTTGACATACTTCTGGATAATTGTCTCTGTGGTCACTGAAAACAAAGAAAGACATTTTCTCCTTCAGTTTGGATAACATCATCCAGATTTTGCTGGACGATTGGTCTGGGTGGAACAGCATTTGTAATTTGCCATCTTTCTGGAAAAGTTATTTTCTGCCATTCAATCATTTTTGGCATAGCAACTTGGCTACTGTATAAATTTGTATCGATAAGCACTGTGTGATCTTGATCACTTTGCTTTCGAATGTAAGGATTTAAAGTTGATAAAACCTTTAAATAAATTCTGGAAATTACAGTGAAGGGTGGTGATCCTGGAAGATACTCATAACCATGAGATAATACTCTTAGTTCCAAAACCTTAGAAATATTTTGGTCTGAAAGAGCTACACTCAAGTTTGGATATATGTCGAAGTAAACTGGACCATGAGCTAAGCTGGTTTCGATAGCTCCCATTAGCGAAGCTCTCCAATTGGTACATCTACCATCTCGTAGTGTACACTGGATACTGGTATTTTGACCTAAAAGAGTCAATGGCTTAAAGGCAACCTGGACAAGTCCTATGTGGACATATTTATATTTCTGTAAGAAATGATAAAGATCCTGGACATGTATTAAATACATAAGTTCATCATTATTCTGGACTGAGGCTGCATGCTCAAAGCTTTTAATGATTTTTCTACTGGAAAAGTCTAGCATACCTATCTTATAGATGGTATCTGGTTTAACCTTCGGGGTTGTCCACTTATCAAGTGCTTCCTTGACATCTTGATAAGCAACAAGCTCTCTTGCTTCTGATGTAGAAGCTACTGTATTGGCCATTGTGTTGGCTACTGTAGGTGCAATATCTTCTGTAGGAACAGTTGACATATAATTTTATGATGACCATATATGTATAATTAAAATTAAATAAAACAAACTATAATGAACAATAAACTTGGCTCTGATACCAATAATGGTGCTTGACACAGGGTAAGGCTAGCACGTTTGTCAACGGCTTATGAGATGACCTAACTGCAATCACTGCTAACGGTCTACCTCTACGCGACTTGGGTGACGTCACACTAATCCTAGCACTGTTCTACCCACCATTAAGTACTAACCCAGGAATAACATTAATTATAGTTTTATTTTATTTTATCTTAATTATGCCATATATGGTCTCATGATGTACTGTGCTGAAGGAGGGGGAGGCCTTACGGCCACTGCCAGAAGCACTATTTGCTCCTGAATCTGATTCTGGATTTGAATTATTTTTTGATTACAATCTTCTACTTGCTGGAGACCCCAAGGGTCATTGGGGAATATAGAAAGATAATTTAAAGTATAACTTTTACGTTCAATATAAAATTCTAATAATTCATTTAAAATAGCAAGAGTATTTACAGACATACATTAAAGAAAAGAAATATTTACAATCAATACTTACTCTCAATACTGCAGCTTTATTATACTTTAAACTTCACACTATATTACAAGCCTGAGAGAGAGAGAGAGAGAAGGAATACAAACTTTGAAACTGAAAAACTTAAAATTTTTTATGCGTGTCCACAACAAGGGTGTGGCATCCCTTAAATAGAAAATAAAAAGTAAAGGGATAAAATTGAGGCAGACAGGTGGCGTGTCCTAGATGGCTTGGAGTCGAGTATCCTTATCTCCTCGTGATTCCCTTATCTTTAATTGTCGGTAGAGGGACAGCTGGATGGCCAGCTGTAATGATGGCGAACAAGGAATCTACTTTAGCCGAAAGTAGATTTGTCGTGACATGGAGCTGGAAAGTGATGCTGGATTAGTGGAAGGCAAAGAGGCGCATTATTCCTCTTTTCCTTTCTTGTCCTTTTCTTGACTCATCTTTTCAGCAATTAGACTCGTAAGTGAGTCCCAAAAATCTCCAAAATTGGGATCTGCTTCGGCTGGATCTTGTGATTCACTTGCCAATACTGTAATTTCATCTTCATAGGGATCAGTATGGCCTTCTTCTTCTAGATCTCCATGACTGGTACCAGATTTCATATTGGTATCATATCGGGAAAATGACTGAAGAAATTGTTCTTTCATATAGTCCATACTTTTGATGATTAATTCTTGTTCTGAAAGTGCTGGATATTTTTGTCGTAATTCATTTTGAATTTGAACAAAAGGATTCTGGACTGTGGGAGCAGCTGGGCTTACTTAGGTGTAGCATCCCAGCAGGCCTGAGTATGACCTTTAATCTTCTGGAGAAGTTCTTGATGAGGTTTTGGATCATCCATCTTATTCCACCATTTATAAAAGAAAACTCTTTTTAAACGGGGAACTTTGTTCTGGAAATCGCATTGAAAATCCCATTTCTAAATCCATGGGATACCAAAGCGAATAACAAAATGAACTGCAGATTTAGACATAGATATGTCCTTGTATCCTGGAAGGTGACTGTATGCAATTTGCCATTCTTTGAAAGCATTGCTAACATCTTCTGGAAAGGCATCAATTTGAATACCAAACTTATCCCACCAAACGAGAAACCAGTTGGGGAGATCGTTTTGTAAGATGTCAGGAAGAACACGGATAAACCAAGAATGGTTCCGTGGGGGATTCATATAGAAAAATGCTTGGGAAAAAGCATCAATATAATCCCAATAGCTGTAACGAGATTCCTTGGAACGGATCTCAAGAGTGCGGGTAACATGGGGATGCATGCCCCAAGCCGGCATAGGTAAAAGTTGCTGGATGGTAGCCTTGCTGTAATTAATAGGGCTAGTTGTGCGATTTGGCTCAGCAAGAGAGTATGCTTGAAATCCACAGAGGCAGTGTCAACAAGGATCTGCTCATAAATGTATCTATACTGATCAAAGTGAGGAAAAGAATGTTGAGTAGTCAAATACCTCCTTTTGATTTCCCATGGATCTTTCATCCACTGGATATCTGTATTTTCAATATAGAGGACAGTTTCCTCTATGATGAAATTCTGGACATATGGAACTGGAGGAGCTAGGAGGACATCTTTAGCCGTGTGACTAGATTCCCCTTTTTTACTGGAAGAGGCATGTAAGCTTGGAAATTCGGTATGATAGGGATTGGATCCCTTTCCACGACCCCGTCTGCTCGGCCTCTACTGGACATGGTTTGGACCCTGCAAGTATTCACGGGTTAAAAAGTCTGGAAGAGAATTAGTTTCGCCTTTGATATATTCAATATCAAAATCAAATATGGAAAGTTGGCCTTGCCAAGTGGCAAAAATTTGTTTTTGAGCCAGATTTTTTACATCTTTTTTGAAAATCTGTTTTGCGGCAGAACAATCAACTCTAATTAAAAAATGTTGATTAAGTAAATCATTCTGAAATTTTAAGACACATTTAACAATAGCTAAACATTCTTGTTTAATGGTCAGATAATTCTTAGCAGCTTGATGCCAGAAGTAAACCTTAAAATTTCTTCTTTTTTACTATTAGGATTAAATTGTTTAAGTATGCCACCATAACCAAGATTGGAGACATCAGTTTCAACAATTTTCTTCCATTCTGGATTTAGTAAAGAAAGGCAAGGTAGAGTTTTAACTCTAGCCTTAATTTTCTGAACAACTTCTGTAATCACTGCAGATTTCACTTTGAAAGTCTTGTTCAAGTGATTTAATTCTTTGCTGGAAAGAAGACTGTTGAAGTCTTTGTTCTGTAGTTAAGAAACTAATTTCTTTTTGTAAGAAATTAATTTGTTTTTCTTTAAAATTAACTAGATCTTTAATCTGATCTAATTCTTTTGTATAAGGTTCTGTAATAAATTCAAAAATAATTGGTTGATTAAGAACATGTCTCAAGAGGTGGCTCGTATAGATTCTAAAGGTGGCTCCTACAATAGTATAGCACTTTACTCCGCACAGAACAGAGGTCAATGGATCCATGATAGACAGAGGGTCACAAAGTAACCAAACAGAAACCAATAGTTATTTAAGTCTCCCAAGGCGTGGAACTCCCGTGGTGGTACTTACAAAACATAATTGTTTATAAGGTCATAGTCAAATATTCTTAAAATATAAAACAAACATATCCATGGGTTTCCTTTTAACAATTGGGTTCAGATAATAATCCATGTAAGTGAAACCTTTATAAAACATAACTTTTATTAATATACTAATAAAACATAACTTGTATAAAAAAGATTTTGGTAAGTCAAAACATACATAAAATATATTTTGGTGACTCAAGGTATAATATAACTCACTTTAACCTTAATACCTCAATCTTTCTTTCCATTATCAAAAACCCTCTCAACTTCCACTATTTTTTCCTTCCTTTCCTCTCTTTCTTTCTTTTCCTTTTCTTTCTTTCTTCTTTTCCTTTCTCCAGGTGAAACGCCTTCTCCCTTTTATAGGGAGGAGAGAGCGCGTACGTGGCCTCCACGTGGCTAGGCGTCGCTTTCCCTCAGATTTAATTCATAATTATATAGATTCATTCTTATTCTTAATAGATATTTAAGATAATTATCTTTTGATTCAATATTTTAATATAATTATATAAATTAATTAATTCCTAATTAAATTACACTCTATCGTATATACCAATAGAAAATAAATTATTTATTTTACTACCATACCCGTTATTATTATTATTATTATTATCTATATTTTGATCCCTAAACTTTTACTAATTATATTGTTTTACAAAATTATGCATAATAATATATAATAAATTATATATTTTCCGAACTGAGATTAAATAATATTAGTATAAATTCTATAGAATAATTAAAAATTTGGGTTGTTACAATATTCCCTCCTTTTAAATTTCATTCTCGAAATTTGTAATATGTAAGCTATCCGCTGCGCATTTTGATAAATATATATTAGATGATTAATCTGATAGAAAATAGTACATCAAAAAAACTTTACCAAAAATAACTCATTGTTTAGTTGTCAAAAATTGTTTTGGGCCAAAATAAAGAATGAGAAGCGACTTTAAAAACTTTTTACTCGTATTGTTTATAATAAAAATAAATAAAAATGAGAACACAATGACAGAATCATATGCAAGAGTTGAAAATTTTTGAGATGAACTTTTCATTGATAGAAAATAGTTTCAAAATTAGTATCTTTATAATTTGAACCCATTTTTTTAAAAAAAAACATCAAAATAAATTTTTTTTTTTTTAATACTAAACTGGAAATTATATATATTTAATTATATTATAATTTTGGTAGGTGATTGAACTCGACATCCTTCTGTTCTTGTCATTCTTTTACTATAACAAATATAAATTATAGCGAATATCCTTCACAAATTAGGCACACTAAAAAAAAAATTATTATATATGTATAATCATATAAAATTATAATATAATTAAATCGACTATCAAAATATAATATTTAGGTACTAATTACCCGCATCCTACTTCTTAAATGTGTGTGTCCTATGCTCCAATGATTTTTTTTTTTTTTTTTTTTGCTCTGATACCATTTGTCGCGACCCGCTCCCCGTACCCAAGGGTTAAACATCGTGATGGCCAGTAACTGAGGTTACCTCCGGCCAATTCTTAAACAAATAAATAAACGCGAACGGAAGTAATATTCAAATAAGGGTACCAAAATAATCATTGGAGCTTCTATTTTTATTACAAAATATATTGACCAAAAAGGCCGATATTTACATATAAAAATATTAATAAAAGTGTTGTGTGTGTGTCTATTCCGCAGCCCCACGTCTAAACTTTCTAAAAGCTATTTCTGAATTGCATTGTTTCCTGAAAATTGGTAAACAACTATAAGCACATGGCAGAGTGAGAAATATTATACCAAGAGTGTAAGGGACACGAAATAACCATGGATAGTTAATTAGGCCAAAACATTTACATAACTCAGTTTGGTAAATAAATCATTTAAGTGACAGAAACTGAAATACAGATATTATATAAGTATATAACCATAACCACGGTACTGAACAGAACAGAACAGAACAGAGGTCACTGAAGTGACAATCAGAACAGAGGTACGGATTCAAGAAGCGGCTCGTACGGATTCTAGAGGTGGCTCCCACAATAGTGTAGCACTTAGCTCTGCACAGCATTTTGCTCCGCACAATCAGAACAGAGGTACGGATTCAAGAGGTGGCTCGTACGGATTCTAGAAGTGGCTCCCACAATAGTGTAATACTTAGCTCCGCACAGCACTTTGCTCCACACAGAACAGAGGTCAATGGATCCATGACAGACAGAGGGTCACAAAGTAACCAAACAGAAGCCAATAGTTATTTAAGTCCTCCAACGCGTGGGACTCCCGTGGTGGTACTTACAAAATATAATTGTTTATAAGGTCATAGTCAAATATTCTTAAAATATAAAACAAACATATCCATGGGTTTCCTTTTAATAAATAGGGTTCAGATAATAATCCACGTAACTGAAACCGTTATAAAACATAATTTTTATTAATATACTAATAAAACATAACTTGTATAAAATAGATTTTAATAAGTCAAAACATACATAAAATACATTTTGGTGACTCAAGGTATAATATAACTCACCTTAACCTTAATACCTCAATCTTTCTTTCCACTATCAAAAGCCCTCTCAATTTCCACTATTTTTTCCTTTTCTTTCTTTCTTCTTTTCCTTTCTCCAGGTGAAACGCCTTCTCCCTTTTATAGGGAGGAGAGAGCGCGTACATGGCCTCCACGTGGTAGGCGTCGCTTTCCCTCAGATTTAATTCATAATTATATAGATTCATTCTTATCCTTAATAGATATTTAAGATAATTATCTTTTGACCCAATATTTTAATATAATTATATAAATTAATTAATTCCTAATTAAATTACACTATCGTATATACCAACAAAAAATAAATTATTTATTTTACTACCATACCCATTATTATTATTATTATTATTATTTTGACCCCTAAACTTTTACTAATTATATTGTTTTACAAAATTACGCATAATAATATATAATAAATTATATATTTTCCGAACTGAGATTAAATAATATTAGTATAAATTCTACAAAATAATTAAAAATCTGGATTGTTACACACGACACGCTGGGGACACGTTTAATATATATAATTTTATTTATTTATTATATGTCTAAAATTAAGAAAAAAAATTATTAGTTCCTATACAATTATAATAATAATAAAATTAATAAACATATTTCTTAATTTTTTTAATAAAAATTGAATTTTTTTTTAAATAAAAATAATTTATTCTATAAATTTTAGGTTTAATAAAAATAAAGATAAAAAAAAGATAAAAAAAGGGAGGAGAGAGAGTGAAATCAGGAAATAAAAGGAAGGGAGAGAAACGGGAGGAGAAAAGGAGAGAGAAGTGAAAAGAATAGAGTGAAATCAGAAAGAGAGACGAACCAGAGAAGGAGACGAACAGAGAAGGTGAACCAAAGAAGACGAAGAGAAGGAAGCAGAGTAGAGAAGACGAAGAAAATTACCTCAAGTTAGGGCTTCTTTGATTCATCTCTTTTGAACAGATTCGGGCTTTTTCGTTCAATCAATCTCTCCCTCTTTCTCTCCAATAACTTAGGGTTCTACAATCTTTGTCCAAAAAGTGTCATTGCGTGTCCACCACGTGTCCAACTGAAAAAATTCAAAAAAAAAAGAGGACATGTTAGAGAGGGTGTCGGACACGTGTCCACAGCGTGTCCGTGTCCGACACTTGTACGCCAGCCCTAGGAACGTGTTGGTGCTTCATAGCTAAATACCAAAAAAAAAAAAAAAATGAAAATTCAATATATTTTTACATTTTTGTGTATTTATTAATTTTTTAAAATATTTTTTCACAAATATTTTACTATTTAGATACATCTGAGTAAGGTGCATCTAAAAAAGTAAAAAAATTGCTTAAAATTTAAAAAATATTCACTAAAAACAAAAAAAACACGAAAAACAAAAAAAACAATTTTCAAAAAACTGAATTTAGAAAACTGAAACCAAATACACTGATTACATTTGGTACTTTTTTTAACACGATATGGATTACTTGTAACTAGTTTACCTTGAACTGGCAATTATGCAACATACCAGCACTAACAAGGATGTTGCTTGCTCGAAGCTTTCCATCATAACATGACAGCAAAACTACTTTCATGTGGGCTACTCCTAGATAGACTTGATTAGGAACTGTGCAACCAATGCCAACCGAGCTTCATAGAGAGAGGGGATGCATATGCCATATGCAGTTTACTCATTATCTTATTCTAATGGTTTATTGTGAACTCTAAAAACATTTACTTATTCTTATTCAAACTTGGTAAATATGCTTATGTTGTCAGTTTGTTTTGATCTAGGATTTATCTGGACGGCCGCATTTAAGTTATGATTTACGCATACCTACTGAGAGAGTTGGAACATATGACACTCAGGTAGTGTATTTGTCTTTGTTTATTTCCTCTCTACAATTTGTTTCTAACTCTTTAGAGTTAATGAAACCCTTTCCGCATGCTGTGTGTGTGATAATCGATTCATAAAGTTACTTGCTTGTAACTTTGGTGAATTGTATCTGTTATTGTTGTCCTGGTATGATCCCTGAGCTAGAAGGGATTGCACCAGGACAACAATAGATATTTACTATATGTCATCTAATCCTTTTCATGTTCAGGAAAAAAAAAATGATACACTTCATTCTAGAACACTATATGAAAATGCTAGTATTACATCTTGAAAATGCATAGCATGCCTGTACAAATTAATTGATTAGAATAATGAATAATGAAGAATATCCACAATTACATCCCCTTGCTTGATCTGGAGAAAATCATATTGGGCACCTTTAGTTGCTGAAATTTTTTCTTTAGGGGGTAGAGTGCACAATTAGGTTGCCATGCATCCATGATCCCTGTACGAGGGAGAACATCATTTTGTTATTTTTTATAATTAAGGGTGTAATGTACATATCACAAGTGTCTGCATTATGTAATCTGAAAATGCCCATTTTATATTTCCATTGTAGAGGTTGTCTTGAAGTCCTTATAGATGAACAATTATGTGCTTGCATATTTCAGGCTTTGACAATGTTGTACTAAAAATTTAGGACAATTTAACACTGCTATTTTGATCTTGGTCATTTTGTTCACATTCTGCTGCTTTCTTTTAGAGCATCTCTTCAATAGACATTTATGGAACTTTGTTATATACAGCTGGTGGAGCACTTTTTTCAGTCTTTGGTCAATACTTCTGGCATGACACTCCACATCCGGCAGGTGATAATGCTCAAATGTTCTTTCATTTATCTTAAAGAAAGTTGATATTTGACAATACGTTCATTTAAGTTTACTTTTTGTTGGAGAGGAAGGTCCAAATATTGTACTTCCCTTGGGCTCTTTTTGTTTTATTAAAAAATAAAATTTTATGTATAAATTGTTTTCTAGAGAAATATTTGGTTGAAACTAAATTGTTTCTCCCAATTTTCCAACTGGAAAGTGCTTGGTCATATTAGAAAAACTTATCCAGAAAACAAACTTTTTCACCTTTGGTTGTTTAAGATAATCCAAAAGGCCGCATCATTATTTCCCATGTCAAGTAAGTTTTACAATAACTAATGCTTTGAACTGATTTGTATTTTAATGACAACATCAATATCTTCATGCAACTAAGATATCGACTAATAAAGTTGGCACTCCATATCAGCCTCAAACTAGTGGCCAAGTAGAGGTATCATAGAGAGGTGAAGCACATTATAGAGAAAGAAAAGATTCGTCAAAACGTTTGATTGATGCCTTATGGGCCTACTGCACTACTTATAAGACACCTATTGGGATGTCACCATATAGGGTGGTGTTTGGCAAAGCATGCCACTTCCGGGTTGAACTTGAGCACCTAGTGTTGTGGGCCATTAAGAAGTTTAACTTCAATATGGCCGCAATTGGACTTAACCTGAAATTGCAACTCAATGAGTTGGTGGGGATTAGAAATGATGCATATGAGAGTTTGAAAATTTTTAAGGGTCGAGCTAAGGAATTTCATGATAAGCACATTAATCGAAAATCATTTGAACCCAGCTAAAAAGTATAGCTTTTTCATTCGAAATTGAGACTCTTTCCGAGTAAACTTAGATCAAGATGGGATGGCCCCATTGTAGTCGTCGAGCCATTTATTCATGGCGCCGTTGAGGTGCAAGATCCACGGAATGGCCACATCTTCAAAGTGAATGGCCAAAGATTGAAACAGTATATAGAGGGGATTGGGAATAGTGATATGATTGAGTCCATTATTTTGATGGACCCATTTATTTTAATTGAGACATGGATTTCTTGTTCTCTTTTCTTTCCTTTATATTTTGATTTTTATTCTTGCTATTCTGTATTTGATGTCTAAGAGACTTTAAATCCTTTAAAGATGTAATTCATTTAGTGTTAGCCGTGCCCAAACTGTATCTGACGGTCTGGTATAATCACTTAACTATGTTTGTAGTGAGTTCCTAGGAGACCAACTAAGACGGTGGAAACTAGAGTTCGAATGACAAAGCCTAGAACGCAAAGGTTTAGAATTTCCGAGACTAAAGTCTAGTTTAAATACCCAAGGGTGTGGAGATTGTTTCAAAACCACCCCGACTTAAACTCTATATGGCAGTCCCATAGGTCGAGTTAGCTTTAGGCGCCTCGATTTTGGATACCAAATCAACCTAGTACCTAGTCTGTCAGTCTGTTGAAGAATAGGAAAAGTTACAAACATGGTTAGGGTGAAAAGTAGTACCCGTGATTTTCGCGTGAAGATTATACCTTTGTTGAGCATTTAGATGTTTTCAAAGTGCTATACTTATTTCAAATGTGAAATGAAGGTAGAAATGGTTTGAAATGTTTTTGGGTTGTGCTTAGGTTAAGAGATTGTATAGTCTCTTCAAAAAAAAAAATTTGATGACCGCCGCACGTGCAACCATCTCCAAAGCACGTGCTACCCACCAAAAAAAAAGAAGCTTGTGGGTGCCTATATTTTTAATGTAGTGTTTAGTTTAGTGGTTTCTTATTTATTAACTTTAATTTAGTTGTTTAGTTTAGTTGGTTAGTGATTTAGTTTTTATTTTTTTATTTTTTTTATTTTTTTTGTTTTTTGTTTTTTGTTTTCATTTTCATTTTATTTATTTATTTATTTTTCTTTTCTTTTTCTCTACTAACTTATTTATTTATTTCATTTTTATTTTTTATTTTTATTTATTTAGTTATTTATTTTATTTTCTTTCTTTCTTTATTTTTTTTTCCCTTTAATTCATTACGTTACTTCATCTAATTTAACTCACTTGCTAATTTAGTCTAAACTCATTTAGGGTAGTATTCCAAAAAAAAAGAAAAAAAGAGAGAGAAACTTGAAAAAACAGAAATCTAGTGGATTTGAGTGATTTGTGCACGCATACGATATTTGATGAGTTCTAATATAATAGTTCCACATTTTTTGTTGTGTTGGTTACGTTATTTTGTGCAATTATGGCTTCATCGTCCTGCGGAGCACCTAAACGCCCTCGTAATGCCAACATAGGAGGTAGGGATGTGCCAACCGCCATATGGGCCGACAAACAAATTGCATTTGACACACCCTTGACATCGCCTTCTTCTGGTGCCACCAACTCACTATGTGGAGTGTGCAACAACTTGAAGATCAGGGCCTACTTAGCGTCTACAACGTCATTGAACGGCATATCCTCGCATTGTGCGAGTGTTTTATCAGAACATGTACACCAGTGACGAGGACTCGGGAGCCTTTCTTTCCATTGTTGACGAGGTTGAGTTAGCAGTCACACCAGCCTTCATTGCTGAGATTCTCAACTGCTCAGTGGACACTATCAATGCAGAGCAGTTCCCGGTGTTCACTTGGGAACTCATAATCCCAGCACTAGTGATTGAATTCTATGAGGGGCGACAGGATGATGATAATCGCACCAGTATTCGTTGGGCTAACTTGCCACGTCGCCTCCTTTTCATTGATGTTCTCAAAAAGAATGTAATACCTCTAGGCCACAAGAAGGAGTGGCGAGGGGACTTCTTCCGCGTCTTGCATCGATTCGACTTTAGGCAAGGAGGAGCGGCGAGGGGACTTCTTCCACGTCTTGCATCGATTCGACTTTGGGTTTTGGGTTGACATCCTTACATTGATCTTTAACCAAATGACCCATATACTGAATGAAGTCAAACTGTGCAACACTTGAGGCGGTTCTACATGGGCCCTCCCCTTCGCCAACCTCATTACAGCACTCATCAAAAGCCAAGAGAATTACCCACTCTATCCAAATCAGGTTCAGCTTCAGCCGCCACCGCTCTATGCCAAAACCCAATGGCGGCAAACCATTGCTCGCCTGCCACCTCCACTAATCATCCCTGATGCACTGGCTAACCCCAATGATGTTCCGACAGAGCTTGTCACTACGCCAGCGCCACTACTATTCCGCATGACACTCTCGTAATATCAGGCCATTTTGGATAGTCAGGTTGCCATTCAGCAATCCATGGCTGACCTCCGCACGGACTATCAGGCCTATCGGGATTACTCTCAAATGGCATTCGACCAAATTAATGCCCGTCAACTCGAGTATCAGCAGTCAGTTGCATCTATGCAAACGGACTTCTATGCATATCGGGAGTCATGCTAGCAGCATTTTGACTAGCTCAATGCCTGGGTTCATGATGAAGCATTCGAGACTTGAATGTTGATGCACGCCTTATTTGAGCAGTACTTTTCACCACCACCAGATTCTAATCAAATAAGGCGGTGATAGAAAGTATTGCTCAAATAAGACGTGCATTAACGTATGAGTCTCGAATGCTTCATCATGAACCCCGCACACCAAGCTGGTCAAAACGCTACTGGCACGACTCCCGATATGCATAGAAGTCAGTTTGCATAAATGCAACTGACTGCTGATACTCGAACTAACGGGCATTAATTTGGTCGAATGCCGTCTGAGAGTAATTCCGATATGCCTAATAGTCCGTGCGGAGGTTAGCCACGGATTGCTGAATGGCAGCCTAACTATCCAAAATGGCTTGAAATTCCGCGCATGTGTCCTTAGGTAGGCCACTCGAGTGTGGTGGGCCGCACGTGCGGTGAAGTCTAGTTGCACGTGTGGTGAGATGGTACGCCAATAAATTTCACTGCTTGTACAGAGAATCTGTTTTTGTGTCACCTTTCGCTTAAATTTGTGTGTTGCCTGCCAAATCTATACAAGTGCACAAAACACACCATCTTCGCCAAATAAACAAAATTCAAAGACTATAAATGTAACTTAAGCGGCCTCAATGTGGTACCTTTCGGGCTACATCTTTAGTATATGTGAGGGAAATCTATAACTTTACACATCATCATGAAGCTTGTAGAACTTTTTATGATCTGACATGGTTATGTAATGTTCCAGTTCTTTATTTTAATCAATTGTGCGTTATATCTTCATTTTTTTCAAATAACAGCTTGCTGGAAGAAATTCTCACCACATAATTGAGGCAACGTTCAAGGCTTTCGCAAGAGCTCTTCGACAAGCAACAGAATATGACCCACGTCGTCATGGGACAGTGCCAAGGTTTGAGACATTTTTTTAAAAGAGATATCATGAATTTCAAGCACCTAAAGTACCAAACAAACCATTAATCCCAACTACATATATATATATATATTTTTTTTTTAATCTTTTAAAAAATGGCCAGTATAGAAGTTTTGGTTGTTTTATAATTTCAATAGCTTTGTTATGATGAGCATTTTTGGGGGGTCCAAAAGTCATTGCCAATGGCTTTACACTTATATTTTCATCTAGTCAATCCTTTCATGAATGAGGGTTTTCTTTGGTGTTTGTGTTCTATCTTGCATTTTTTAAAATTGAATCACAATTTTCCAAGTTCTTGCAAATGAATGTTGACACCAACCTTCTGAGTTACCATAGCTCATAGGTATTATAAGGAATCAAGAAAGCATCAAGTACAACTAATTCTTTTACCCTGTCCAGTTGATTTCATGCAATCCTGCAACACAGATAGAATTTGATCTAAAAGTTCACACAATTTCTTGTCCATAATGCAGCTCAAAAGGCGTTTTGTCACGTACTTGATACTTTGGAATCACCAGGTGAAGGTGGATAATTATAACCATAAGGTAGCATGTGTAACCTGTCATTTTAATTTTTAAAATCTGCAACTTTGAGATTCATCCTTGTGATTTCCTGTATTTTGCAGCTATTATTGTTCATTAGAGCAGTGCTGGTGCAATGTAGCGAAAATTGATGCAACTTGGGCAATGGCGGTCAAAACGTTGAATCTTAAGAGAGCAGCAAGATGCACTTGTATTTAATTTAAGGTTATTTTGAAACTTAAGAGAACCGAAGCAATGTTGTATATATCATTCACAATAAATATTCATAAAAGAGTGTAATGTGTAGATCTTCATTTGCTAGTAATTTGTTGTTCACACCTGCCATTTTTAAGCTCCTTGTGAAAGATCCAATGTTTGGTATGCTAGGACTTGTGAGGTGTTGTAACATTTCTTGAACTTACTGCATGAGACTGATTCCAAAGGCCTAACATTTCTACAAGTAATGTCTAGTTACCTTATTTATTTTGTTTAATTGCTATGTTTGGATTTTGAATTTAATAAATAAATATAATTTTTTTTTAATTTCATTTTCTTATTTCACAGATGAATTTATTAACGGAAATGGTGTATTTTATAATTGAAGTAAAATAGCATCAAAATATGGTGTATTTTATTTTGGGGTTAAAATCACACCTTAAAATAATATCATTTTAATTCAATTTTGAACTTACATAGTTAGATTGCAACAGAGAATCCAGATCCTATGTACTGGAGTTAAAACAGTTTCCAATGGTGTGCAGGTTTTCTTAGGCCTTTGGATATGGGCTGCATATTTGGTTGTTGGGATTTTGCTACCAGAGTGACATGAGAAAAAATAAATAAATAAAAGCTTAGTTTTTATTATATAAAAAAATAGATATATAAAAAAAAGCATGGTAAAATTTTCCATCTGCAAGCTGATCGAGTGAACAAGTAATCATCATATTACAAGAATTCTTCAGCAGTGTTTAAATCATTTAGAATTTCAGACTTGACTTCTTCTGGAAGCGGTGCTGACGGACCTGCCTTTGAGTAGAAGCTGGCCAGAGACCTGATTGCTTTCTCAAGCACAACATATGATTCCTGCAGCAAGAACACCACAAAATCAAGGTTATGGAAGAAGTGGCAAAGATTGATAATAAAACTTACCCTTTTTTCTTTTTAAAAATTTGGTTTATGATATCAATATTGTACAATGGGCTAACTAAGATGTTTGATATCAATATAGTTTTTTCAACAGGAGTTTTACTATACTGAAAGGCTTCAATGCCGCGTTTAGTTGCCAGGAACCTACAGAAAATAAAGAAACCACCAGAAGAAAAGAAATAGGTCATGGGTTCAACTCACGCCTCCCTCTCCAATGTACTAAACAGCCTTTTCTTTTCCTCTTAATGACCAGATAGATTACAATATTTCTATGTAATTTCGAGCTTACGCCTCAACAGGCGAAACTTTTTGTGTAGGAAACTATACAGACATAAATCAGAATTATCCTGTAGATCAACAAAATTGTATAATGGCAAAATGGTCCCAAACTATATAAGGAAATGACAGTTGTAACTATTTTAGGTAAATTATGTCATTCTTGCAGGAAGTCAGAATTTAAAAAAGACATCCCGGTGCACGAGACTCCTGCCACTATGGGTTCTGAGAAGGGTTAGGTGTACACAGTCTTACCCTTGCATGCAAAGAGACTATTTCTTTGTTTTAAACTCATGATGAAACACCCTTATTGGATCGAAATCTCAAAATATGTAATTGCAATGCCTGAAACAATTGCCTTTTAGTCTTGGTAGTGTGAATTCGTAACTACATGAGTTACCCAAATAAGTGTGATATTTCCATGAGGTTTGACATCATACAAACTAGTTAAAGAAACATACCTCATTGACTACTGTCTTCTGTCCTCTCCAACCGTTTAGATATTCCCGAATTGATTCCTTTGCTGCATCTGCCGTCCGTCTAAATTTTGGCACATCCTTGGGGTCTTCCTTCAATGACTCACGTAGTGTCTTCACAACCTCTCTTGCTGATTTCAAGTAACCTTTTGGTAACACTTTTCCAGTCTTTGTTTTCTCATCAGGATCGAACAATGATTTTATGGCCCCAACAACACCCTCATCCTTGTTTTCTTCTTCTCCCTTCACCTCGTCTCTAGCCCAAGCAGATAAAGGCATCATGGGGCAATTGAAGGTTAAAGTGGTAAATATTGAAATGCTACCACATAATAAAACATGTCGACGGTGAGATACCGTCTCTTGAGAGGGTAACACAATATGGCACCTGGATCGCAGTTTATCTGTTATGTTGCAGAAAAGGAGTCAATGAATAAACACACACGCGCGCACGCAACAATAAGGAATAACTACATCAGAAAGGAAGTAGATGAAGACGTCATATTACTTTCTCTGTGAAGAAAACAATCAAAAACAACATACTAGGAGTCTGGGAGAAATTAAAAAATGTGGGTTGTATGTAAGTTACATTGGCAGATTGGTCAAAAATGATGTGCAAGTAGTTTAACACAGTTACATGCTTTTGAATAAAAGTAATTCTAGGATGACCAAGTTTTTGTATTATATTTGCTTACCCTTGACATAACTTCTTATATGTCATTCATGTAATGGTATGATGCACCAATGAAGTCGTTAGAATTTTCGGAGTCATTGAAACCAAAATCAATTGGCTTTAGGTAGAGGTGCCTCTAGATTATATGAACCAATGCGTCTCTAACACTCTCTTACACATGTGGTCTGGTTGCATAAGGAGCGATAGAGAGATGAGAGAAATATATTTGGGGTGGACACGGGCCAAAGAGACCACTCAAGACTCATCCCTGATACTATGGTTCTATCACGCAATTGAGATCCCATCTTGTGCGTGAACAGTTGCAAATCAGTTGAAACTTCACAAAATATTTGCAAATGCATGGAAAAGTTTATAACTTTAATTATTAAAGTTGATAAAGTTTACCACTAATTTGAAATTATTTTTGAAAACTTACACTGATTTGCAATTTTCCCAACAAACTAAGCGAATAAGATGCACGATCGCATAATACAGTGCACAATGACAAAGACAATGATAAGACTTGAATCCAAGATCTCCTAGAACAAGAGATATGATGGAATGCTAGAACCCGAAACCAATTAGGGGCCTCTAGAGTACAGCATGGCCATTACAGCATTAATTAATCTTTGAATAGTTCTGGAAAACTTGTAAAAGAAAACGCCATATGATTGTGTGTGTGTGCAAGAAAGACAGAAAGGGTTCTTGGCGGAAGATTGAATAATATACTGCTACAACATCTATCAATAGCTACCTTTTTGGGACAAACAACAAGGGAAAGTGATAATCAAATTGGGTTTTTTGGTAATTACATAAAGAACAGTAATAATCAAAACCCCAAATTGAATTACTAAAACAAAATCAATCTGGGTAAATGCTAGCAAATGAAAAGAAAAAGAACCCAATATACATTGCAGAGGAAAAAACCCAACATTACACTGATTCACTGGTTTTGAAACTTCCTCAGCTGAACTTGAAATTGAAGGGCACAATCTCTTCACACTCACAAGAGAAACAGCCATCCCTTTGCCCTTCAATGTCAAGAGAATTGAGAAGCAGATACCCCTTGACTCATTCTATCAGTGAAGCATGGAATTTGTATCAATAAAGCATGGTAATATGTATATATATATATAAATATATGTATGTAGTGATTTTGGTGCTTACCTTTTTGTGTTGCTCTGCTCAAGGCTCTTGTGCAATCTTTGCCTCAAGTTCCTGGTCCAAATGGTTTCCCAGTGTTTCTTTTGTTTCTTTCTTTATCCTTTCAGAAAAGCCAGAGCACTTTACTAAGGGTACACTGTTCATTTAAATGAAAGGTCATATTTACTTTTTTATTGTAGTATCTCCAATTTTACATATATTTTTTTTTATCAAATTTAAATTTAATAAAAAAATTGGTCAATAATTTTCTTAATCCTTTCATTAACCTCCGTTTGCATTAGGGATTTAAGTAAAAATTTAGAAAGGAAAAGAAAAACGACACTAAAGGGGAAAATATTGGTAAAATGTTAATAAAATATAATTATATGTTATAATTTTTTTTTCTTTTTCAAATCTCTACCTAAATTTTCATCTAATTAAGTGATAATCATTTTTTTTCATTAAGCTGAGAATTTATCAGATTCTTTATTAAATTTGGTTTTGATAAAAAAAAATAAAAAGATGAAATATTGAAAATAAATTATATATATAATTTTTCAAAGAAAATTTGATATAAATAGTATAATTTTTTAAAATATTTTGATAAAAATTTAGTCAAAGACTTAAAGTAATTCGTATCAAATCAAATTTTTAACTCAAATCTAAAATCAAATTAAATAAAAGAATTGATGAAAAATTAGAAATGCAGCTAATATTGAAAAGTTATATATATTTCATCTAAATAAATTATACATATATATATATTTATCTCGGGTAATTGTCCAAGTTATTATAGAAAGGGTATTTAGATGCCAAAGTAACTGAGGTTTGAGATTCGAGTATATAGAGAGAGGTTGATTTATATTATAATTTTGAGTTAATTACACTAATAGTCCCTATAGTTTGGGACTTGTGTCACTTTAGTCCCTGACTTTTCAATTGTGACACATTTGACCCTGAAGTTTGAATCTTGTTCCAAATAAGGACAATTGAAAATATTATTAGATTTTTCAAGGGTAAAATCATCAATTTGATAAAATATAAACTAATTTGACAAAAATAAATGTCAAAAAAATATTTTTAATATTTTTAAAATTATTTTTATCCACCAATGATAAAATTATTTAAAATTAATAAAAATTACGTGATTAATTTTTTAAAATTAATTTTACATGATCATCATCCAAATACATAATAAAAATTAATTTGGTTAAAAAAAATAAATAAATGTCTAAAAGATTTATCAATTTTACATAATTTTATTTTTAGTAGGTAGAAATAATTTTTAAAAATTCAAAAATATTTGCTTGACATTTATTTTTGTCAAATTAATTTATATTTTATCAAATTGACAATTTTACCCTTGAAAAATTTAATTATATATTCAATTGTCCTTATTTGAAACAAGATTCAAAATTTAGGGTTAAATGCGTCACAATTGAAAAGTCAGGGACTAAAGTGACACAAGCCCCAAACTATAGGGACTATTTGTGTAATTTGCCCTATAATTTTTTTTTTTGATCAAGATTTATATTATAATTTAATTATTAACATATTAACCGTTATCTTGTAAAAAATAAAAATAAAAAATTATTTTTTTTGTTTGGACTTTTTATTGATAAATCCCATTTAGAAGTGTTTTAACCCAATGAAGAAATTTTTTAACTCACTTAGTCCCATGTATTTATACTTTTATTCCATAAAGTCTTTTTTTTTTATTTACATTATTTTCTTAGACTCTTATACCCTTATATTTAATATTAATATTTAATGTTGGGTGAGGAGAGAGAAGGGAAAGGACCAATGCATAAGAAATTTCATACACAAATTAAATAATTTTGATGTTATTATTTTATATTATTATTATTTTTAATTGACAACACATTAAAAATAATGTGAACATTCTCTCTCATCTGATGTAAACGTTTATAATACCTTTTCGAAAAATTCTCTCTTATCTAATATAGTGATGTGAACATTCACAACATATGAACCTTCTTATTTTTAATTGACAACACGTTAAAATAGCGTTCATTATATTTTTAATTGACAACACATTCTTATTCACAACATGTAGTGATGTGAACATTCACAACATTTGAACATTCTCTCTCATCTAATATAGTGATATGAACGTTCACATTCGTATGTTTTAGTATGAATATTCACATCATATAGTTAACAACACAATAACAAAAATTCATTTTAAATTAATGTGAATATTCATTTCAACTGCATGATGTGAATATTCACATCATGTAATTGACAACACAATGACAAAAATTCATTTCAAATTAATATGAATATAATGATAGTCAACATCTTGATGCATGGGAACTACCAAAACATAATGACAATCAACATTAAATATCAACATTAATAGGGGGTAGAAGAGATTTAGGGTGTTTTGGTCTTCTTACCTCAAATAGGATCTAATGAAATAGTCAAAAACAATATGGGTTTGATAGAATAAAAGTCTTAGAAAGAGGATTTATCAAAAAAGCTCATTTTTTGTTTTACATAAATATCTATATTTTTATTAAGTGAAGGCCTCAATTGGTATAGTAAATGTGTGTGTCAATTTCCGACCACACTGCCAAACTGGTACTCAGCTGTAGAACACTAGCAGAATGGATTGCCCGAACGACCTGTCACAGAAAAGAAGAGGTTCCGGCGGTGGTTCGTCCACCCAGGGGCACTCCGACGATCAAGTCAGTAAAATATCTCTCAAAGATAACCAATAGTGCTTAACTCACTAGACAGAGCATAAAAGACATACCTTAGACCCATGGGGGTGCCTCCTTTTTATAGCCAATACAATCCTAGTCCCAATAGAAGCCTAGCTCTAATGGACTTAGGATTACTGCTAATCTCGGACTCCCAGTAGGATTAGGATAAACTCTCTAAGAGTCTTATCTTTACCAAAACTGAAGTCTTCTCTCATTCTAGGACTCTTGTCCCTTATCCGCTTATCCTGGATTCCGGTATTTTCGCAGATAATCTCGGCCTCGCCGAGATCATCTCGACGTCATGAACAGGACACGTGGCATCGCGGCTGGCACTTCGGTGACACCTCGGCCACGTGTTGTCATTCAAAAATTATGTCCCCACAACTGCCCCCTAGGT
This sequence comes from Camellia granthamiana, assembly GCA_036172215.1. Taxonomy (NCBI): domain Eukaryota; kingdom Viridiplantae; phylum Streptophyta; class Magnoliopsida; order Ericales; family Theaceae; genus Camellia; species Camellia granthamiana. The sequence goes on along the minus strand of CM069907.1, from coordinate 140,848,498 downwards.
TCTATTACCTCGGCATCCTAAGGTGATGGAACCTATATCATTTCTTCCATTTAGCACATCGGCCAAGCTCGCTTCATCATCTATTGCCGAAGTCATAACTCGTCGGCTCAATATGACCAAGACCTATAGTTTGCTTTTATCAATGCCTTAAAACCAACGACCAAGTCCGTTCAAGTTTCTCAGCCGAAACCGTCTTTCTAGCCGAGGTATTTACTTCATTGAATCAAGAACTCCAAGAGTTCCAGCATGCGTATGAGCTGGCATACACAGTATTTCAACCGCTTTTATCATGCGTCTTTTCCCTACTGGACCGTACCTGATACGCGCCATCAAGTCGCATCACTTTTGCATGCGCCGTTGATAAGCACGTCGTCCAAGGCACCATAATTGCCATTTTGCCGCTATTTCATGCTTTTGATCAAAATCAACTCTCTTTCTGTCTTTTCACTTCTGCATCTTTGTTCTTGTTCAAACTTTCTCTCTTAAATCCTCCATTGTTGTTTTTTGCGAAGCTTTCTGCAACCAGTTTCACTCCCTCCCTCCAATGAGGGTTTCATTGCACTTCTTTGCTTACTACCACCATTTGACACCGGCGTACTTCACACCAGCCTTTTTGTAATCTTAACTGTGCAATCTCCTCTAGGTGTAGCACCTCGGTTATACCCACTAATCGGTTTATCTCAGCCTCGGCTTAACGCTTGAAAAGATTTTTTACAATATTTTCACAAGTGTTATTTACAACTTGATGTTTCACTCTTAGCAAGACTTCTGTCTTCAAATTTCTTCTAAGTCTTGGTAACATGGTAATTTCGGCAAGTATATAGATACTTCTTTCAACATAACCTTGGCTTAACTTGTAATTTTTTCAAAAATTTCAACAACTGTTTAAACCAATCTTCTTTTAACATAACCTCGGTTAACCTCAACTTGTAAACTTAAATTTCAACAAGCGTTAAACGTGACCTCGGTTTAACTTCAACTTATAAACTTAAATTTCAACAAGTGTTAAATATGACATTGGTTTAACTTCAACTTGTAAATTTCAATTTCAACAAGTGTTAAACATATCCTCGGTTTAACTTCAACTTGTAAATTTCAATTTCAACAAGTGTTAAACATATCATCGGTTTAACTTCAACTTGTAAATTTCAATTTCAACAAGTATTAAACATGACATTGGTTTAACTTCAACTTGTAAATTTCAATTTCAACAAGTGTTAAACATATTCTCGGTTTAACTTCAACTTGTAAATTTCAAATTCATTAAGTGTTAAACATATCATCGGTTTAACTTCAACTTGTAAATTTCAATTTCAACAAGTGTTAAACATGACCTCGGTTTAACTTCAACTTGTAAATTTCAATTTCAGCAAGTGTTTAAACCAATCTCAAGCATCATTCTTCAGCCCTTTGCCCCCTAATGTGAACTTAAGTTCCACTTAGATTCTCATTAGGCACGTGGCTTTGACCTCATCGCCGATGTAAGATTCGAACAAAGACTGGCCGAGGTTATTAACCTTGGTCTCTTTACTAAGGCGCTTAGCTCCGATCTGTGTCTGATTTTGCCAATATGATAAGTCCAGGTTAACCCAACTTAGTTCAACTTTATTATATGCAAGTAAATTTTCTACTCCGCCATATAATAAGTCTAAGTTATCAGAAACATCGTCATAGGACTGGTCGGTCCTATCGCACAGATTTCAAAAATCAAACTAGCACTTTATTATTGCTTCAGCTGTTATGCCCCATTGCCGGCAACCTTTCTCAGGCTGAGGTCCTAACTTTGAACTCTCTTGGGCTGACCTTCTTGTTGTAAGCCCTAGCAAGCTGTTGCTGGTATGCCCCCAGCCGAATTGCTGTTCTATCGCACGTTGCAGGTGGATTTTAAAGCATTTTCATGCTTTTTTACATAGGCTTCAGCTTCATTTTGCATGTAAGGCCAAAAGAATCCCTACAATATTGCTCTATGGGTAAGGGATTTGCCCCCTACATGGCTTCCACATACTCCTTTATGGACCTTATATAAAAATTCTTTAACTTAGGCCAAGCTCTTCTTTTCTCGGACTTAATCATCTAGGCCAAGATCTTGTCTTCTAGGATCTGGGATCCGAGATCTAGAATCGGGGATCTGCTCACTTGGGCTGAATTCTTGTCTTCTCGTATCCAGTGTTATCTTGGCTTTGCTTCGGCGAACCATTTCTCTTCTCTTGTTTGGACGCCTTTGTCCTCGACGTGTCCTCCTCGGCTCTAGCATACTTTTCTATCCTGGCCATCAGCTTCTCCATGCTTTTCGGCAATGTCTTTGCCGGTGATTTTCGAAGCAGACAGTCATCCTTCAAGCCGTTTTAAAACGACACGACCGCCATCTCTTGGTTGCATCCTGGTATTCGGTTGAATACCTCATAATACCTTTTGGCATAGGCCCTAAGGCTTTCATCCTCGCCGATCTTCAGGGCAATTAGGGCGTCCACCCTCAATGGCTATAGCTTGTTTGTCACGAACCTGGTCATAAACATCTCGGCCAGGCCTTTCCAGGTTTTCACAGTTCCTTTCGGCAACTTGTGAAACCAGTTCGATGTAATTTCTCCGAAGGATGAGGGAAACACCTTGCAAAGCAACGGCTCGTTCCCGGTATACAACGTCATCGAGTTCAGGTACAAGCCGACGTGAAAGTTCGGGTCCGACTTACCGTCGTATATCTGGAACCTCGGCATACTGAACCTTTTCGGGGCCTCAAATTTGTCAAATTTTACCGAGAACGGTGTCCTTGGCTTGACAGAAGAGGTCACCTCGGTATCTTGTCGCTTTCTCTGGAGGTAATCCCTCAGATCCTCCTTGGTTCGTTTAGGAGCTCGGCTATCTCTGGATTTCAGCCTCTTTGGTGCACTACTTCCAATGTCATTATGAGTCCTTTTGGATCTCCCTCCAAGTATTTTGATTTGGATTTTAGCCTCTGATCTGGAGTGCTGCAAACTAAGAAGTTCTGTACCCTAGGAGGAGGACCCCTTTTAAGTTGTACACTTTGGGTACTTTGGGATTATGGTTTTGAATATTTATTTCATGCTTAGAATTGGTTCCTAGACCTACTATAATGTAGTTTTTCATACGTTGTGTTTAGATCTCGGTTCCAGTCGACTTTACCAAACTTCGTGTACTTTTAGGTGAGTTCATACTTACACTCTTTACATGTATTTGAATATAATGACATGCTTTGATCCATGAATTATTTAGGAGCATGAGATTGCACTGATTTATGAATAACTGGCAAGTATGCCTATGATTGGAAAAGCACCTTGAATACATTTTGAAAATCATGTTATGTTTTAGAAAACGTGAGCTAACGGGATAAGCTGACTCACATGTATTGCTTGTATACATATTATTTTTGAGAAGCCATGGTTAAGAACTAGGGGCTTATCGGAATCGCGACCGGCCAGTGCCTCGATTCGCACCCTAGGCCTACTACAACCTACTATCCAGTTTAGAGAACAAATAATAAAGCATCGCAAATACTTGATGAGTTCATTTCACTAGAGCACTACTATATTAGTCATACAAGTCATAAAGAAAAGTTAAGTTACACAATAACTTGGCCCTACGCCAACAAAAGAGGTAATACATGACTTATACAAAACTAAAGGTCCAGAATCCATCCCAGGCCACGAGACATCACAAAAAGGCCTTTGGTTATCCTCTAAGCATTCTCCTTACCTGAAATGGGTTAGCAACACACCCATGAGCTATAAAGCTTGTGAGAACATACTTACACAATTTACAAGTTTGCCATGGTTCAAACATAATATTTCAAGTTTCAAAGCCCAATGGCTGGAAAGGCAAAATAAATGCTCTTATATAGATATCAAAGTATACGTACATATGTCCATTCGACTGGATATGTTGCCAGAGAAGTAGGGAGCTACCCATACTAATATCAAATGGTCATGATCATGCCAAGGGACGATGGCCGCGTTCTAACAACCACCCTTATAATGCCTCACTCGTTGGTATCTTTAATTTCCCCCAACGTCCGGGATGTTCCGTTCGAATGTACGTTATTACATTTGCAAGAGTTTTATAACAATGTCTTAACCATGGCTTCTCAAAAATAATATGTATACAAGCAATACATGTGAGTCAGCTTATCCCGTTAGCTCACGTTTTCTAAAACATAACATGATTTTCAAAATGTATTCAAGGTGCTTTTCTAATCATAGGCATACTTGCCAGTTATTCATAAATCAGTGCAATCTCATGTTCCTAAATAATTCATGGATCAAAGCATGTCATTATATTCAAATACATGTAAAGAGTGTAAGTATGAACTCACCTAAAAGTACACGAAGTTTGGTAAAGTCGACTGGAATCGAGATCTAAACACAACGTATGAAAAACTACATTATAGTAGGTCTAGGAACCAATTCTAAGCATGAAATAAATATTCAAAACCATAATCCCAAAGTACCCAAAGTGTACAACGTAAAAGGGGTCCTCCTCCTAGGGTCCAGAACTTCTTAGTTTGCAGCACTCCAGATCAGAGGCTAAAATCCAAATCAAAACACTTAGAAAAATTCCGAAATTTTACAGGGTTATCAATCAAGATGTTATGAAACTTTTTCATGAAGGACTCGCCTCCCAAAAATGCTCATAAACAGGGTAAAAAGGCAGTAAAACAAAACTAGTTCAGATCCGTTGCAATTTCTAAAACATCATTTCTACAACAATCTAGCCGTTGGATGGAGTTAAACAAATTGGGTTGAAAAGATAACGCTTTATTTTAACTCTCGTCCAAAAATCAACCGTTAAAGTGTCCTCAATATTTTTTGACAAATTTTCAAAGTAAACTGTCTGTTCAAGAAAAAAAAACTGTTTGCTGGGCAAAATCCTTAGTGTGAGCTCTAGCCTCCTGGCTCATTTCAACATGATATCAATGGAAGGAAATAAGTCTAAAACTATATTTTAAGGCTTAAATTCATGGTTCATTGCAACATGAAATCAAAGGAAAGAAATGAAGGCTTTAACTCATAGAATAGACATAAAGAGGGAGTTACCTAGACTTGAAGCTTGATGAACAATTATGGAAGTATTTGATTTTTCTTTCTTAAACCCACAGAATTTCAGCAAGAAGATGTAGTTTTTACACATATAGGATATATATAGGAAAAAAGTGGTTAGGTAGGTTCAATGGCTAGGATTAAATCTTGGAGAAAACCTAAGGCTAGGATTGAAAGGTGAATGTTGTGGTAAAAAAAGGAGTGAGGTGGATGCATATTCCATCTCACGAAAAATTCCAGCCATGGTGGCTGATTTTCCACCACAAATTGCACTGCTCGGATAAAACGCAATGCGCGGACATCCGGGCTGTCCGAAAATCGGTTCATTAAAAATCTTATTAAATCACTGTTGACTAATTTTGACATTCTGAGTTCGATGGTGTGATCCGTTTCGCCTAAAAAAATATACATCTTTAGGAGTTTCGTTTTTGACACACTCGAAGAGGATTATCAATTATTGTTCTGTTATAGGTCCGTGCCGGATGGCGAAGTATAGATAATATTTATTAAAATGGCATTGAGAAACTTATTAAATATGAGATGTGACCTCTGTTCATTGTCGGTGTCAAACAAAAGGCGAAAAGTTGGGTCGGGTCTTCACAATAAAAGACATACCTTAGACCCATGGGGGTGCCTCCTTTTTATAGCCAATACAATCCTAGTCCTAATAGAAGCCTAGCTCTAATGGACTTAGGATTACTGCTAATCTTGGACTCCCGGTAGGATTAGGATAAACTCTCTAAGAGTCTTATCTTTATCCAAACTGAAGTCTTCTTTCATTTTAGGACTCTTGTCCCTTATTCGCTTATCCCGAATTCTGGTATTTTCGCAGATAACCTCAGCCTCGCCGAGATCATCTCGACGTCATGACCAGGACACGTGGCACCCCGGCTGGCACTTCGGTGACACCTCGGCCACGTGTTGTCATTCAAAAATTATGTCCCCACAGTAAACATTTACTCTCCTCATGTCGCGTGATAGTGTTTTTTATTTTTTATTTTTAAAAATTACACAAAGAGATGGGGAATGCTTGAACCTATCACGACCCGCTCCCCGTACTCAAGGGTTAAGTATCGTGATGCCCGGTAACTGAAGTAACCTCCGACCAATTCTTGAACAAATAAATAAACGTGAGTAGAAATAATATTTAAGTGAGGGTACCAAAATAATCATTGAAGCTTCTATTTAATTAAATTGTCAAAACTAAACTAGGTCTACAAAATGCTTTGTGCCTACCGCACGCGCTAGCCCTAACATGTCATCTGAAAGTGGTAAACAACTATAAGTATATGACAGAATAAGAAATATTATACTAAGAACATAAATACATAAAATTCACCATGAATAATTATGGGGTTAAATAGAGTTTGATATTAAAATACAGAATATATAATACGGAAATCATTTGACATATAATATAGAAATCATATAAACAAAATAATGATAACCACGGTACAAAACATAACAGATGTATGAACTCAAGAGGTGGTTCATACGAACTTTAGAGGTGTCTCCCACAATAGAGTAACACTTAGTTCCGTACAACACTTTATTCCACACCAAAATAGGATTCAAGAGGTGGCTTATATGAACTCTAGAGGTAGCCCCCACAATAGTGTAGCACCTAGCTCCATACAGCACTTTGCTCCATACCAGAAATCAGAGTGTCAGTGGATCTATGACAGACAAAGGGTCATAAAGTGCCTAATCAGAGGGCCAATGGTTATTTAAGTCCCCCAAGGCATGAGACTTCCGCGGTGGTATTTACCAAAAATAAATATTTATATAATCATAGTCAAATAATTATTAAAAGTTAAATAAACATATCCATGTGTTTCATTTTAAGAAAATAAAGTTCAGAAAATAATTAATGTAATTAAAATATTAATATAATTTATAAATCACAAATTGCGTAAAGAAAATTATGGTAACGCAAAACATACGTAAAATATATTATGGTGACTCAAGGTATAATATAACTCACTTAAATATTAATCATTTACCGAAACATCCTCCTTTATTGACTGACTACTCTTTCTTTGCTCATTTTTTCTTACCCAAGGCACCCTTATATAGGTTCCTTTCTTCTTCTCCAAGCCATTTACCTCACTCCCCAAGGAACCACGTGTATCCACCATGTGGCCCTTCCGTGCTACATGCTTATCCGCAAGGATAAGCATCTTGATCTATACATACATATATATATATATTAGCTTAATTAATTATATATAAAATTATATTTTTCTCATTTATAATTAAATAATACTAATATAAAATTTAAGGGACAACTTAAATTTTCAGATTATTACAGAACCCATTGTACTTAAAACTAAATACACACTATAATATTAGTCTCATTATTATTTTATTTTATTCTTACTTATTTAAGTTACACAAGTTACAATGTGTCATCAGCTAATAACGCATATATGCAAACTCATCCTTGGCATTGTGTCACAAGCTCACTTCTTTAGAGGCGCAATAGAACGATTATGGCACTCAAACTCTACCAAGTTTAAGCTCGCCATAACTCATTGACAAATCGAATGTTGATGATCTCACTTGTTTTGAACATTCGGGCCCAATACCTTGTCAAGCTAAATAACTCCCATATGAAGCTCTGTTTTCACCCGAATACCACAAGTAGGCATGACATCTCAAGTACATCAAACACAGCATGAGTCGCTTCATAGTGCCAAGCTTATTTCAAGCAAGATGCTCGCCCAACTTAGGTTCATGTCATTAAGGCGCCTAGCCACATAACAATGTGCTAGCGAAAACCCTCGACTTAGCCGACAAGTCAACATAACATGTTGGGTCTTTGACAAAATCTCGAAGTGTCACAGGGTCAAGCATGCCTCAATCGATACATATTGGATAGCCACATGGTTATACAAAGCCCACAAGACACCGATGGTCAATTTCATGCCCACGACGTAGTTCTCAGGCCAATACGTGTGTTAGATTCTGCCTAAGGCCATTTTGCACCTTAGCGTTGCGACAACGTGTACCCAAGTAAGGTAAAGTCTCAATCCGCAACTCGCTTGTAGCATAATGTCATCCCTCAATGAATTTGATCAATGTATTGCTTGATGCCTTCATTCGATAACCTACATATGCGGCATTGCCTTCCAATTACTTAGCTTAAGCTATGGGATCTCCATATGTAAGGTTGAACCCAAACCATGCATGTGAGTTAGCACATGAGACCTTTGGTGGTGCCTCAATAGCCTATTTGGTCTAAAACGACCCCTAAGATGTCATAACACGTGGCATAATGGAAGGTACATCTTAAAACTTCGTGTCCAGGAGGCACGCGCAGTGCTTACATTTTTACATCGTCCACGGGGCTTCCAAACCCGCGTAAAGACTCTAGACACCTCTTTAGATGCCTAAAGTCCGCTGTTAAGTTATTCCAAGACTGCTCACTTCAAGTCCAATTTGGGCGGGAAGGCAAGTAGAAAGCACACCATACCTCCTTATATATGCTTTTTAAGCCTTTTGTCAACTAGTAAGAGGAAACATGCCTTATACTTGAGGAGTCATAATAATTTTTTAAAAATTTTACAAATTGAAAAAAATCATGAAACTTGGTTGAGAAAACACTTTCCCCAAGATCTCTTTCCAGCTAAAATTTTAGCTCAAAACTCCTTCATTTGGACATTCAAACAATGCGCCAAAAATCTACCTTGATGGCTTGTTGCTACTGGGCTGTGGGCAACATGGCATGGCAGGCGTGCGGCATGATCGGACGATTTGCAGCCTAGGCGATGGTCCACTCTAATCTAGGTTGCAGCCTGGTCTGTCTTGGGCAAACGACTTGTAGCCTAAGGACGGCCTTGCTGCTAGCTACTTGGTAACATGTATGCCATGGCCTGTTTAGGACTAATCTTGAGACCGCATTAAGGCACGAAACTACTGACTTAGGGGTTGTTTGGGATGTTTTAAATAAGTGCACTTTTTGACTTTTTATGAAATATAAATTGAGTATAAGTTGAATTTAAAATGATGTAATAGAAAAGTGATGTAACTTAAATAAGATGATATAATTTAAATAAAATAATATTTTTTTAATTTTTTTAGAGATCGACAAACAAGACCTTAAAATCTTGATGATCAATTAAATGACCATACCACCACGTAAAAACGTCACGGAATTGGCCTGCAAGGCAAACGGGGACACATTGGAAGAAAGTAAGTATTTTTGGACCCAAAAATAGAGAGGGGGAGAGGGAGAGAGAGAGAGAGAGAGGATGGGCAGAGGTAACCATTCCAAGGGCTCATCCCACAACCCTTCTTCTTCTTCATCTTCCAACCCTAAGTCCCGGTGGCACTCCGCCATCAACCACCCTTCCTCCGCCACCAAACCATCCATCTCCGCCGACTCAAACCCCCCACCACCACCACCACCACAACCCAAACCCTCCTCAAACCCCACTAACAACAACCCTACCCCAAAACCCGCCTCATCCCCTACCCCAAACCTGTCCGGAGCTCCATTTCCATTCCCGGACGATATCGGACCTCCACCACCTCCGGCGTACGGGTTTCACATGCTGGAACGAAGGTCGATCGTTCTCGCCGACAGTAGTGTCCGATCGTATCTCGCTCTGCCTCCTGATTATCAGGATTTCAAGCCGGCGATGCATCCGGGCCCGGAATTGGCCGGTCCGGGCCGAGGTTTTGATACCCGATTCCCTCCAATGGGTCCGATGAGTCCTGAATTTCGTGACCGTGATGAGATTTACATGCTTGATCGGAACCAGGGTTACTGGAATTCGCTTGGACCACTGAAGAGGAAGTATGGTGATGATGAGCGAGAAGGAAAAGATGGGAATGATGAATTTAAAAGACAAAGGCAACAGCTTTTGCAGTATGGGAATGTGGGTTTGAATCAGAATAGGTATATGATGATGGGTTTGAGTGATAGGGGTGAGTTTTTGGCTGGAACTAGCAATCCCAGAGGCAATGAATTGAGCGCGGCAAAGTATATGAGAGTTGGTGATGGGGGTCATGAGAATATGCACAATGTGGGTTTTAAGCACAATGATATTGTTGGTGAGGGTGCTTTGAAAAAGTCCTTTTTGCATTTTGTGAAGTTGGTTTATTCGAACGAGAGTCAGAAGAAGAATTACTTGGAAAATGGGAGGCAGGCACCTCTTCAGTGTGTTGCCTGTGGCAGGTTTGAATTTGATAACATTGGGCCAAATTGGCTTCTTTCTTTTGTTGCAAAAGAATATGTTGTTTGCAGATGTTTGCTAATTTTGAGCTTAGAATCTGTATTAGATGAACTTAGCCACATAGATAGGCACTATATGAGATGTGATTTTCTCTATAGATATTGAGCGTTTTTTTCTTTTCTTTTTTTTGGGTTGGGGGCGCAAATTGAAGAACAGTGACATAGACAGATCTTTTAGGCAACCTCTATCGAGTTGCATGTTCATCTAAATGTACTTGCTAAAGAATATTGAATAGTTTATTTTTGGAAGATTTTAGGGAGTGGAGGAGTTTTTGATGTCTATATAAGTTGGTAAGTATGTGGGAGGGGGAAAATGCTTTACGCATGGATGAATGAATGACGTTGGGGGTTCAATATTATTCCCCCCCCCCCCTTTTATATATATTTTTATTTTATTTTTAAGGTTAGATTATATATTTAGAACTGAAGAGATCTTTGCCAAGGTTAAAATTAGGATTTATGATTTTGTTAGAATTTAATTTACATGACACGAGTAAAACTGCGAACTGTTTACCAGTTAGCCAAGATGAGAAGCTAGTTTCTGTTTATCAGGTTGCTGGTGGTTTATCAGTTTTGGCTATTTATTTGCCATGAAGTTATGTGAGATTGAGTGGCATTTAAACTTGCTACCTTGATGAGGCAGATTATGTGTTGGAAATCTTTATTTTTGCAGTTGTATGCGCTAAGAATGTGAAAAGTATGCTTTATGTAATGGTGGATAACTTTATAATTTTGATTACTTTATAACTTTTTGTAGTGGTGGATTACTTTAAGAATAAGTTTGCTCCATCTTTTATGGATGGGGAAATTTCGTTTCTTGATTTAAATGGAATGTGTTAATGTCGACCATCATGCATATAATTACTTCTTATCTTTTAAGAAAGGAAAGGGTGATTTCAAATGCTTTTGATTGAAAGTTAAATATTTCAAATGTTTGGATGGTCTATAGGTTTGATTGAGATTTGCAAGCAATTAGTCTTGTTTAACTACCTCCCTTTTCTGGCTCTTATATATATGTGTGTGTGTATGCAAAGTGCTTGGAGTCCTCATATCTATTTTGGGAAGTTGGAAATATATTCATTTAGTTAGAAGTCAAGATGTGGTCTGCTGCTTGATTCTGTGGCATCTTTCATGAACTGCAATATGGAACAATTCAGTAGATCGCTTGAGCTACTGAGGACAGTTTAAAACCATTGGTCAGGTTTGTTGAAATTTTAGATGATTGAGCTTTGAATCATGCTGACATCTGTACAAAGGGAATCTCTGGGTTTGATGTGTTGCAATGTTTAAGAATTATGTGCTCTTCATTAAACAATGAATCTTCAACTGTTGAACACGTACAATTGCAAAGAGTGGACTGGATTGTGGCGATTACCTTCTCTCATGGTGCACCACCAATGACCAATTTTTGCTGTTATGTGAGAAAATGATTTAGGTGTGAGACATAATTATGGTTGATTTTGAAGTGTTAGTTGTTTGTATCATGAACATTATAGAATGAGATTTAGTTAATGAACATTATGTTGAGTTTCTTGTCTTGTGTTTCAATGTGGATATTCAAATCAGATTTTTATCCACATACAAATGTGCCAAGATCTGAAGTTTTACTGTATTGTATAAGTTGATATTAATCCAGACGTGATTTAGGATATAGTGTCTGTTGTTGACCTATACCACTCATGATGCATTTGGTCCAGAGAGCATGGTGGCACTGATAAGTCTTATCACCGTTTCTGGCTTGGAATATGTCCAACATGAAGTGGTCTTTTGAGCTACTTACAGTAATAATATAATATTGCAATTTTATTTTTGCTGAGAGCTTTTGATGTGCACTAAATTGATGATTGCCTGCAAAAGGACAAAGCATTCATTTGAATACCATCAACCTTAAGTAGGTTCTCATACTTTGAGATACTTCTTTCTTTTCTTTTTTTAGTTTATTTTTGTAGGAAATTAATGTATAGATATTATTGATTGATTGATTGATATACAATGTGTTTACAAGAGCTCTCTTTTATAGAGAGCAATGGGATACAATGGCGCCATAATTAATTGAGCAATAAGAACTAAATGGAGCACTAAACTAAATGGAGCACTCACTAAACTAAATGGAGTACTAAACTAAATCACTAACTATATGGGGCACTAACTATAGTGGAGTAGGTGGAGTAGGTGTAGGAATTGTTACATTCAACAGCCCCCCTCAAACTCAAGGGGGTTAGGAACTAACCAACTTGAGTTTGGAGAGAGTAACAAAACAGGAAAAATAATCTGACAAATAAAATAAAAGTGGATAGGAGACACTATATGGTCGTGTCAGACCGATGTAGAAGACAGTTTATGGGGTCATGTCGGACCGTTGTAGAAGATAGTTTATGGGTCATATCGGACCGATGTAGAAAACAGTTTACGGGGTCATGTCGGACCGTTGTAGAATACAGTTTACGGAGTCTTGCTGGACCCATGTAGGAGACAGTTTACGGGGTCATGTCGGACCGTTGTAGAAAACAGTTTACGGGGTCATGTCGGACCGTTGTAGAAGACACTATATGGCTGTGTCGAACCGTTGTAGCAGAGAACCGAAATCAATGTCGGAACAGTTTACCGAGTCTTGTCGGACCCATATAGGAGCTAACCGGAATCAATGTCGGGACAGTTTACAGAGTCTTGTCGGACCCTTATAGGAGCTAACCGGAATCAATGTCGGGACAGTTTACCGAGTCTTGTCGGACCCTCAAAAGGCGTGCCCAATCGTATCAAAAGGCGTGCCATCAAAAGGCGTGCCCGACAGCCATCAAAAGTCGAGCCATCAAAAGGCGCGCCGATTTGTCGTCTGGCGTTGAGAGGCGCGTGATACGCGTGTCTGCCTTGCCTATTTATACCAAGGCGAGGCTGCCGCTTATGCAGAACAAAACATCTGCTGAAAAAACCTCTGAAAACCTCTTCATTTTGCTGAGAGAGATACTCTGTAACACTTCTGCCCAGAAAATGGCTTCTTCTTCCCGTTCCGCTACCCAGAACATAGCCTCTTCTTCCCGGGGTCTGCTCACTCTCTTTCCCGACCTCAATGAGTGCACAAGAGAGATAACCGGGGCAGTTGCCCTGGAACCGCAACCAATCGCCCCTGGACCAAGCCCCCCTGGTTTTGCGCCGTTGAACTATCCAATGATGGCAGTTGAGCAGATAATGGCTGCTCAATCTGATATTGAGGCCAATTATTATACATTAAGGTCATGTGTTGAGACCATGACTGCGGTCAACAACCTGTCGCACCGGCTTCAGAGTAGAACAACTGAGGTGCAGCAGGTAAAAGCCCAACTGGCTCTGCTCCAGCGCATGTATACGGATGCCCGAGCAGAGATATGTGTGCTCAAGGCGGAAAACAAAGAACTGAAGCGGAAGGCCACCGTGATGCTCAGATTTGGAGGGCCGCCATATGTGACGGTTGAGGAGCAACGGGAAGTGAATGTGCTCGGCGGCGTGGGAAACACGGAGGCAGCACCGGCAAGGGACGCCCAAGACAAAGGCAAGAAGAAGAGAACAGCTGAAGAGGCGAAGAAGTAAGGCTGGTTTTTGTGGTGGTTATGGGTTGTGGTTGTTTTTTTTTTTTTTTTTTTTTAAAATTTTTTTTTTTAATGTAAAATGGTGATCGAGTTTGATCCCTGGCATGAATAAAATAAAGTTGGTGTGCAAATCTGAATGGTATGAATTTGATTTGAAAAAGATTAAAAATAATGTGAAAGAAAAATATATTGAGAAATCAAAACGAAAGGTGGAGAGTGGTTGACATGGTTTTGGGGCCCACGGTTTTTGGTCCACGGACGGCCCACTCCAATTCACATTGACCATTACCCAGAAAATATCACCATTCCACAAAATTTAAAGTGAATAGCGCTTGGTGGAGGAAAGTGGACAGACCAAGTTGGTGATGTTTAATTTAAATAAAAGAAAAGAGTGGGTAAAAGGTGAAAAGAAAGTTTAAAATAAGAGATTGTGGTAAGTGGGTTCAAAAGTGGGGAACAATTATTTTTAAAAAAGGAGAGTGCATGTGGAGAGAGACAGAGAACATCGTCCAAACAAGTTACCCTGCAGATTACCAATCTCTGTCCTGTGCAGTGCAGGGCTTACATAGCCAGCAGTTGCCTGATACAGAGCAAGTCCAGGGTAAACAATGGCTTCTTGGGGGCCAAGATCCTCATCTACAAGGACCCAACGACCATGAAAGTCTCTTATATGTAGACATGCCTTATCTGACTTAACAAGAGATATCAGGCTTTTATCAACTTGTTGCTCATGCTCAGAAAACATGACCAACTGACCATCCTCTTGGGTAGTCAAGTTATGGTGTTGAGCTCCCTGAAATGATGGCCTTGCATGACAACATATTGACAGTAATGAGGATGATGATAACAGAATGGTGAACCATTTTGTTCAGGAGTTCAAGAGGAAGCACAAGAAGGAGAGAACCAGTCAATACCAGGGCTTGCTTACTCCTGGCCACACTTGTTCATTTGGAGTGCCCAACAATCTGAAAATGTGTAGCAGCTGCTGCAATTCAGAATCTCCGGGGAAGAGTGCTTGATGTACCAACTTTGCAAAGGTGTTGCCTTCTGCCATGGTCATGGTGTATTGCACAGGGACCTAAAGCCTCACAATCTTTTGATGGACCGAAAGACAATGATGCTCAAAATAGCAGACCTTGGATTGGCTCGAGCATTTGTTCTACCTATTAAGAAGTATACTCATGAGATATTGACACTCTGGTATAGAGCTCCTGAGGTACTTTTGGGGGCTACCCATTACTCAACAGCTGTAGACATGTGGTCTGTTGGCTGCATATTTGCTGAACTAACTGTTCATCAACAACAAGATGCTCAAGAAGAATAATTTGTGGCAGTGGAGTTGTGTAGAGGTCCGGCGGGCGGTCAAGGCAAGGTTGCCGCCCGCCGGAAGGCGAAAAACACTAAGAGCTTAACCTATAGCTCTGATACCATGTAGGAAATTAATGTATAGATATTATTGATTGATTGATTGATATACAATGTGTTTACAAGAGCTCTCTTTTATAGAGAGCAATGGGATACAATGGAGCCATAATTAATTGAGCAATAAGAACTAAATGGAGCACTAAACTAAATGGAGCACTCACTAAACTAAATGGAGCACTAAACTAAATCACTAACTATATGGGGCACTAACTATAGTGGAGTAGGTGGAGTAGGTGTAGGAATTGTTACATTCAACAATTTTCTTTTATCTTTTTGCATTATGTGTTAGATTTGGAAGTTTGCTGTTGGAAACGTCTCCCACCCGCCTCTTGGATGAGCAAATTTCTTGATTAAGATATTTTCTTGGCATATTTTTGTCAATTTAATTCACTTCTGTTCACTGGGCATATAAACTTTGCCCTGGTGTCGAATTAGTATTGGCGTTCCCAAGGCTGAAGATTTCCTAGGTGATTTTGGCTAGTGCTGGATATGCTTAGAAGAATTTGCATAGTTCTTATTTTTTCTTTTGTTTTCATAGCCTTGATGTTGGCGGCTGTTTTGGGTTGTAAGGTGGCTATGTTACCAGTTTCTTATTTGGGACTTCCTTTGGGGGCTATCTTTAAGGAGTCAAGGGTGTGGGATGGGGTGGTGGATAGGGCGTAGCGGCGGTTAGTGGGGTGGAAGTGACAATACTTGTCAAAAGAGGGGCGGATCACTTTGATCAAGAGTGTCCTTTCTAGTATTTCGACGTATTTTATGTCTGTGCATGTGATTCCTGCGGTGGTGGCAAAGAGGTTGGAGAAGTTGCAACGGGATTTCTTGTGGGATAGGAGAGGGGAGGGTTTTCATTACCACTTGATGGATTGGGAGAGAGTTTGTACTACTAAGGAGAGGGGGGGTTTGGGTGTGAGAAGATTGATGGTGTTAAATCAGGCTCTATTGGGGAAGTGGTTGTGGTATTTAGTGGAGGAAAAGGAGCGGTTATGGAGGAGGGTGGTGATGGTTAAGTATGGGGATGAGAGGGGGGTTGGTGTTCGAAGAGAGTGATTCAATCTTATGGTCGTGGTGTGTGGAAATGGATTTGGTTGGGGAGAGAGGACTTTTGGGATAGGGTTCGATTTAAAGTGGGGGTGGGGGATAGGGTTTGTTTTTGGCAGGATCGGTGGTGTGGTGCGATGTCTTTGGCTAGCATGTTTCCTTTGATTTATGCCATTGCAGCTGATGAGGAGGAGATGGTTGTTTCAGTTAGGGTGAGGCAAGGGCAGTCAGTTGTTTGGAATGTTCATTTTCGACGAGATGTGCAAGATTGGGAGTTAGATCAATTTGTGGATTCTTTGGTGTGGGAAGGTCGGAGGTCTAAAGATGTCTTTTTAATGTCCTCGTTTTATGGGGCGCTTGTAGGGGGCAATGCCGTTGTGTTTCCTTGGAAGTATATTTGGGCGATGGGATCTTCGTCCAAGGTAGCTTTCTTCGTTTGGGTGCAGTCGGGGTCTGTGTTGGGAGTGTTGCTTAGTTGGGGTGGGGCGAGGGTGGGTAAGAGGCGTTGGAAGGCTTAGTTACTTGCTTCCCATTGCTTATTGTGGTTTGGTTGGAGTGTAACAGACGTATTTTTAAAAATTTGTGTCATTCAATTCCTTGGTTAGAAAGTAAGCTTCTTATGGTGTTGCATAGTTGGGTAATGGGTTCGGTTGATCTTGATGTTTTGATTTTTGTACATTTTGTGAATGATTTGTTTAGTTACAGTTTGTGGGCTGCTATCTTCTTTGTATTCTTTACATTGCCTTAATGCTTTTCTAATAAAGTTTGCTCATTTATCAAAAAAAATTTGTACATTTTTCCCGGGTATGGTTTTCAACTTGTGAATCCTAGTTTTTGATCCATGCAGCACGGGCAATTGGAAAGGTACTTACAGGATTTATTAATCTAAAACTGTACCTTTATTGAGCCAAGTACCTACAGTACGGATGGCCCTTGTCATTCTTTGATAAAATAGAGTTGTGAACAAGGCTTTGATGTGATTTTATTGCAAAAATGTTCTTTCCTTTTGCTTCCAAATCTATATCTCCTCACACATGCATATCACTTTCAATCTTCCCCTTTGTTTGGGCTCTAAGTGTTTGTCAATAAGTACAAGGGGTTTGTTGGATGCAAGGTGCAGATAGGGCTTTTCATAGTTGATCGGGTTATATATTCTGGCAACTTGGGAAAATATGGGCTTGTTTGGTTTGTATTTCAAGATATAATTTTTCAGAAAAATTTTCAAAATTTTGTTTGGTTCAATTTTTTTGAATTTTTTTTCCAAAATCACTCTCTCTCCCCTACACATCAATCAATTGCTTTTTCTCTCTCCTTCTCAATTACTTTCTCTCTCACACACATCTACTCAACTATAACAAAATATCAAATCATCCCAAACTCCAAAACTATTTTCAAAATATACAACCAAATAAATCAAAAAAATTTCTAAACTCTCTCCTGAATTTTTTTTTTTTTTTTTTTAAAATTTATCTCAAAATACAAACCAAACACACCTTATAAGTTTTATCTGTCAGTTTATGTTTTTTCTGTTTTTGAAAACATTAAAAAAAGAATAAGATACCAAGCGTGCCCTAAATGTTTTGTTCTCTTTGTTTGGTTTCTAGGGAAGTTGTAATGACTGAATGCTGCCATTCCTTTTTAATGAGTGTGCTTTTGAGGTGAATGTGATTTTTTTTCAATGTTAGTGCATTTTTGTTTACTTATTATAGTTGTTGCTGATGATCTTTCAATTTCTCTTCAGAGTTGTGTGTTTGTTGCTGATGATCTTTCAATTTCTCTTCTGAGTTGTGTGTGATTCAAGTAGAATGGCAAAATAGGATTGATGTAGCCTTACCCCCAAATAGTTGGGACAAGGTTTTGTTGGTTGAGTTGAGTTGTGAGATTGAGTGTGAACTTGTCAATTATTCTTTTCTAGTCCCGCATTATTGTGCTAGGCTGGACTTCCATGCCCTATCTGTCATTGGTTCTTTTCCATGGATGGTTGAACTGTACTTTCCAAAAAAAGAAAAGAAAAGAAAAGAATGGTTGGACTGTTTTGAAAGAAAACAAAATCACTCTATAATTTTGTTGTATCCATGTCCCCTTCAATATCTGCCTAGCTTGTTCCAAATTCAACATACACGTAGTGCTGAATTTGAGAGCTAGTTTCCATGGTAGATGGTGACACAATTTGTTAGTAGATATTTTTGTATGTTTTATGTCTGATAAAGTGGTAAGAGACAAGAATTGTGACGATATTGGGCTGAAACTTGGGGTCTATACTTAAACTGAAACCAGGCTAGCCATTGTAGCATTGTTGGAATCCTCATTGCATCTCCTCGTATCCTGCCTGCCTGTTGACAATCTGCCAGTCATTGCTGTGCTTGCCAATTGACAATGACATGACAACAATGAGTACCCTTCCTACTACTGGAAAATTGATCGCTGCTCTTCCTCGCTGCCAATGATGAAGATGGGTGGCTTCCCAGCTTCAATAGTGGACTCCCTCATCAATGATGATGAAGATGAAGGCTGGTGATTTTGGCCAAGAATCCCTCCTCCCCTTTTGTGTTTCTTATGCTTTTTAGGGAGAGAAAGGGGATGACAGTGGGAGAGTAAGTTAGAGAGAGATGGAGGATGATGGTGCTGGCTTTTGAAGGTGGAGGTTGTGGTTTTTTGTTTGGGGGGGGGGGGGGGGGGAGTTGAGAGAGAGAGAGATTAATTGATTGATCAGATGGAGTATTGGGAGTAGAAAGAAATATTAAGAGGGAGAGAGTTCTGTGTCAGTGAAGAAAATGCATTAAAGAAGTAGATAAAGGTCAAAATCATTAAGAAAAAGAAGACAAAGATGTGTTGAGTATGAAATTATTAAAGATGTAAAGGTTAAAGAAGAAGTAGGTAAAGATGAAAACTATTTTAAAAAGAATAAGATAAAGATGTGTTGAGTAAAAAATATTAAAGAAGTAGAATAAAATGTGTTTAGGAGTCTTGAACCTATGCACGAAGTATGGAATGTACACTACCTGACCACCAAGCTAGCTTCTCCTTTATGGTAGATTTTTACCACACCTATAAAAATTCATATAAATGAATAAAATTAGGCGATCTCCTAGGCACATGGGGTTTCACCTGGGAAGTAGCTCAGGGCAGTCAGTTGGGTGCCTAGATTCCATTTGACAATTATGGAAGTTAAATCTTGAGTTTATGATTTTGGAGCCACAGTCCTGCTAGAGTTGAGGGAGTTCTTAGAAGCCTATTTTTAGCATTGTGATGCTTTTAAACTAATGGAGAAGAAGTTTGAAAATTTTCTATTAGCTTTAAACCATCTTTGATTTGTGTGATGCCCTTTTAACTCTAGGTGTGATGCCTACCACGTGGCTGTGTGCCCACCTTATAACAAGAGGACACATAATCATTATGTCTAAAACATAGAGAAAAGTAGGAGAAACTAGTTACGTGACCCTATACAATTTTAAGGGCACACCACATAAGATATAGGTACCGGATAATTTCTTCTAAAGAAGGTCCAGCTTTCAGCCTTTGTTTATGCCTTTTTGACCTCTAGAACCTATTCACTGAACTTTTAGAGTAGAAAATTAAGTAATATTGGCTGTAAAAACCCTTTTATGGTTTCCTATGTTAAAAACCCTTCTAATTTTGGCGGAATCTGCTAATGTTCCTTGTTGTTTTTGTTATATTTATGGTATTTTCACTTGTTTACACGAGAATGCCATCATCTTCTGATGGTTACTTTGTTGTGAAGGTGTTGCACAATATATATGACACTGTATAAGTCTGTTATGTTCGGTTTCATGTTGTGGTAAGATTTGTTGTGATTTACAAATGCTAGCCCTTCTGTTGCAACAAGAATGTGAAGGCTGTGCTTGATACTGGTTATGTTGGATTTCATGTTGGGAGAGTGATTAAACAAGTGTGTGTAATTATATGTGCTTGATACTGGTTATTCATGGTATTGAGCTTTAATTTTAATCTTCAGTTTGCAGTTCATAATATTTCAATTTCTAGTGAAGGCTGACACTGTGAACAAAGAAGAGGAACTCTGTTTATTCAATACAAATCAAAACCAAAGCGAAGAACAACTATATAATCGCATAGACTAAACCCTAATAACCTAGAAGACTAAATTACCCTTAATGAATAATATAAAATATAAATACAATACAATACAATTCACACCCCCCCTCAAACTGAGGATGCGAGTGCAGAAAGCATCGAAAGTTTGCCAGGAAGAAAACGGAAACGAGCAACAGTGTGAGTCTTCGTAAAAAAATCGGCCAATTGAAGAGAGGAGGGAACAAAAGGAAGAGTAAGAGTGCCAGCTTGAAGATGCTGTCTGACAAAGTGACAATCTATTTCAACATGCTTAGTCCGCTCATGGAAGACTGAATTATGGGCAATCTGGATAGCACTTTGATTATCACAATACAATGGAGTCGGAGCAGAAAGAGAGACACCCATATCAGAAAGAAGCCATCGAAGCCAAACAATTTCGGAAGTAGCATAAGCCATGGCACGATATTCAGTCTCAACAGTGGAATGAGCAACAACAGACTGTTTCTTACTCTTCCAAGATATGAGAGAATCTCCGAGAAAAACACAAAGACCAGAAGTGGATTTGCGATCAGAGACGTCACCGGCCCAATCAGTATCAGCATAAGCACGAGGAGTCAAGTCCGAAGAGGCAGATAACAACAGACATTGCAACAAAGTGCCACGAAGGTAGCGCAAAGTACGAAGTAATGCAACCCAGTGTGTGGAACGAGGAGCAGAAACAAACTGATTGAGAATGTGCACAGCATATGAGATATCGGGACGAGTAACAGTGAGATAAACAAGGCACCCAACCAACTCGTGATACAAAGTGGGATCCTCAAGAGGAACACCATCAGAAACAGAAAACTTAGCATGCAACTCAATAGGAGTGTCGATAATTTTGTCATCAGTGAGATTGACACGAGAAAGAATATCATGGACATATTTAATCTGAGAGAGAAGATACCCAGTAGGAGAAGTAGCAATCTCAATACCAAGAAAATATAGAAGAGACTCCAAATCCTTCATCTCGAACTCCTGAAACAACTAATGCTTAACCTCCTCAATAGTACTAGAATCAAAACCAGTGATGATCATATCATCCACATACAAGAGAAGGAGAACAAGGCCAACAGAAGTGCGCCGAACAAATAAAGCACAATCATGATGACTAGGGCGAAAACCAAGCTGAAGTGCAGTAAAGTGAAATCGCTCATACCAAGCACGAGGAGACTGTTTGAGACCATATAGAGCACGGCGAAGACAACAAACAACACTAGGAGGGTGAGAATGACCTGGTGGAGGACGCATATACACTTCTTCAACAAGATGCCCATTCAGAAAGGCGTTTTTGACATCAAGTTGAAACAAAGGCCATTGATGGGCAGCGGCAACAGAAATAAGGGTGCGAACAGTAGTCATCTTGGCAACGGGGGCAAAAGTCTCATCATAATCAATCCCATACTCCTGAGAAAAGCCCTGGGCAACCAAACGAACTTTGTACCTTTCCAAAGAACCATCAGAAAGAGTTTTGACCTTATACACCCATTTACAGCCTATAACATTCTTGCCAGCAGGAAAAGGAACCAAATCCCAAGTCTGAGTTTTAGCCAAAGCAGTTAACTCGTCATTCATGGCAGCAATCCAATTGGGATCATGACAAGCTTCCTTGTAGGACCTGGGCTCGAAATAAGCATGAAGACAAGAAAGAAAAGACTGATAGGAAAGGGAAAAATATGTATTACCAAAACAATACCAGTTAGGAGGATGACGATCTCGCTGTGGAAAACGATGTGCAGGAGGAGTAGGATCCAAAGAAACAGTTAGAGGGACAGTAGAGCTAGAGATAGGCGAGGCCGGAAGTGCGTTGCGGCGCTGATAAACAATAAGAGGAGCAGGGGAAGCAGGAGCTGGAGAGGGAGCTGGCGAGATATCAGAAGTGCTAGTAAGGGGCAAGGTAGAGACCTCAAGATCAGAAACAAACTCATCGGGAGAAACATCTTGAGGAAATAGATCAACATGAACCAATTCATCCTTGGTAAAAGGAACAGGGGTGGAAGGGATAGTGTAGTAGGGTAGTTTTTCTAAAAAGGTGACATGCCTAGACACATATAGCTTTTTGGTGGCCGGATCATAGCATCGATAACCTTTCTGATTAATACCATACCCCAAAAAAACACATAGGACACAACGAGAACTAAGCTTAGAGCGCGCCCGTTTAGGAAGGAGCACAAAGCATGTAGAACCGAAAATACGCAAAAGAGAGTAATTGGGAGTAACACCAAAAAGACGCTCATACGGGGATGAGCCGAAGAGAAGAGGAGTAGTCATCCGATTGAGAAGATATGCAGCAGTGAGCACAGCTTCTCTCCAAAAGACAGAAGGGACAAAAGACGAGAGCAACAAAGAGCGAGCTGTATCAAGGAGATGGCGATGTTTGCGCTCAGCTCGACCATTTTGGGCAGGAGTGTCAGAACATGAAGATTGATGAATAGTGCCATGAGTAGCTAAAAACTCCTCAAACTCGGACAAGTAATACTCACCCCCCAATTCAGAAAGGAGAACTTTAATGGTGGTAGAAAACTGAGTGCAAATCATGGAGTGAAAATTAGAATATATTTTGTAAAAATCAGATTTTCGAGTCATCAAATGCACCCAGGTAAATCGACTGTAATCATCCACAAAAGACACATAATATTGCGAACCACCCTTGGTAACTATAGGGGAAGGACCCCAGACATCAGTATGAACCAATAGAACTACTTTTATTAAAAGGAAGAGTAGACATTTTAGCCATTTTACAACCACGACACTCAGAAATATCATCAATGGGAAAATTGCCTAAATGTCCAGACCGAACTAACATCTTCAAACGGTCACTCGATAGATGACCTAACCTAGAATGCCAAATATAAATAAAGAAGACTTGTTGTTTAAACAAAAAGAAGACAATGCAGTAGAAGACACTTGTAGAAGAACATGCAAGTTGTCCAAGATATATAGTTCACCAACTCTACGCCTGATCCCAATCTGCCTCTTGGACACCCGATCCTGCACAACACAATAAGAAGAAGAGAAAACAACATCAAAACCGGAATCAGATAATTGACTAATAGAAATAAGACTGAGTGAAAGGTGAGGCACATAAAATACAGGAGAAAGAGACAAATGGGAAGAGGAAATAGAACCAATAGAGTGAACATGCATAGAAGAACCATTAGCTGTAGCAATAGTGATAGAAGAAGAATGGGAGACACAATTACTAAGAAAAGATGCAACAGGGGTCATATGATGTGAACAACCAGACTCAAAAATTCACGAAGTGTGGATATTACCTGAAGAGGATGAACCAGACAAACCTAACTGAGTGGTGGTCATAGCGGAGGCTTGGGATGAAAAATTTGGATTGGCCACCATGAAAGACTTGAACTGCTCAAACATAGGCTGCATATTGGAAGACTGATCATTCTTAGAGACTGGTGCAGAGAAGGCGGTAGATGAGCGAGATCCTGAAGATATCGGCTTAGAGGATGGTGGACCAAACGAACGACCCTTGGGCTGCAAAAGTTTAGGACAAGCATGTTTCCAATGACCTTTCTGATGACAGAAGCTGCACTCATCCATGGAAACCCGAGGCTTAGGCTTACCAGAAACTTGAAATAAATGAGATGGTGGGGTAAGCAAGAGTAGAGGAGTGGCAAAAACTGATTGGGAGGCAGGAGTACCATGAGCCACCTTGAACCGAGTTTCTTCTACAATAAGCTCACGAATAGCGCCATCAATAGAAGGTAAGGGGGACCGATGAAGAATAGCTCCTCGAAGTGGCTCAAATTGATCACGAAGGGTCATAAGAAATTGAACAAGACGTTGCTTCTCCCGATACTTGGTATAACTATCAAGTAACTGCAAATCTGATGGTTCCAGTAAAGCAAGCTGATCCCAATAAGTTGTCATCTCATTGTAGAAATCTTGAATGGACTTATCTTTCTGACTAGCATTGCGAATAGACATCTCAAGTTCATACTATTTTGCAAAGTTAGACTCAAGGTACATAGTTTTCAAATAATCCCAAACTTGTTTAGAGGTAGAATACTTGGAAAAATTCATACCAATCGTAGTTTGAACTGTATTATGAAACCAAGTAAGGATTTGTGCATTTTCCTTATCCCATTTAGCAACAGCATCTTCAGTTTCTTTGGATTCCGTTATACCAATAACATAGTTCCACATACCTTTACCCATTATAAAATTCTTCATTACATGAGACCAATAAGAATAATTGGTACCATCCAGCTTAGTAGTGATAGCTTGCAATTTATCATCAGCCATATTGGTATACCCAAACTACAGTGGATTCAAAGCAGGGAGAAAGGCAGCAGATAAGAGAGAGCAAGAGAGATGACCGACCTGAGATAAACCTGGGTCAGAAGAATAGAGCTAGGTCATAATTGGTTCCCTTCTCGTCGTTCTCTTCCACTTCAACTGAGATAGAGCTAACCTAGGTCAGTGAGAGACACTACCTGTGTAAATTGTACAATACAATTGTGTAAATTTATAAATACAATACAATACAATTCACAGACACTACTTGTGTAAATTGTAATTTTTTGATCAATCAAGTTGTTTGCTTCAATTTGCACCCAAAACTGATGTACTTACCCAAAAGAAGTGCACATTGAATTGTTTGGATGCAACAGATGTTTCAAAAATCCGTCCATTGCTTAGCGTGTATGATTAGATACTCTTGTCTATTAATTTGTTTATTTGTTTTTGTGTTTTTATTTATGAATTTGAAACTGTGTATGCTGCGGTTATTCGATGGCCCAGAGGTTTCTTGGTATGATATATGTTTGTATGGATATACTGGCTTGTTTTACTATTTTGCATGAATTTTAGGGCTCCTCTATTGTCTCACTTGCCTTTAGATGCTGTAGCTCATGGTTAGAAGTGGGACCATTTTGGATCAACAACAAAGGACTTTATTGATAAATCAAAAAAGTAAGCGAGGATAAGGCATCTCTTACAAAAGAAAAGGAAAAAAACCAGCAAAATCTTAACAAGAAATTGTAAAGCAAAGGCCTACATATCACACACTGCCAACCAATCTTTAGCTAACAAAAAAAGTGGGATCCCCTTAAATAGAGGATTCTCCGAAACCCAAAAAGAAGTTAGATGGCAAACACTATCCCACAAATAGGCTGTCTCCCGGGGCTTATCTTCAAACACCCTCGCATTTCTTTCCATCCATGGAACCCAAAATGTTGCAAAGACCGCATAAGACCATAGCATTGTGGCTTTCTTCGATCCTTCGAAAGCGCGAAAGTCAATTAGGAGCATATGCGCACTCCCTTTTAGGGCTACCCACATAACATTCCCCAACAAAAACAATTTGTGCCATAAATTCAAAACAATTGGACAATGCAGAAATAAATGATCCACAGATTCCCCATTCTTACAACACATAATGCACCACTGAGGATTTAGAAAGCGATTAGGTCTCCGTTTCTGCAATGTATCATTTTTCAAAATGTCTCCATGAACCAAGGCTCACATGAACACCTTCACCTTAAGAGGAACATAAGCCTTCCAAATTCTTTTGCAAAAAAGAAATTGAGGAACATGAGGAGTATCGATGAGTTTATCAAAAAAAGACTTACAAGAAAATATCCCAGATGAATGAAGAGCTCAAACCCTCGTCCTCCAAAAGAGGAGCCAAAGAGAAATTATCAATTCTGGACAACAAAGATGCCAACTTTGAAGCCTCCCTATCATTAAGATTTCTAGAAAAATCAAAATTTTAGGAAATTTGAGCCAAAAATGAACAGGCCATGGAAGCAATAGAAGAATTATGAGATCGAGCCACTCTATAGAGATGTGGAAAATTAGAAGCAAAAGAAGATTGACTGATCCAAACATCCTCCCAAAAACGAACAAGTTCCCCATTGTCCACCCTTACAAAAAGATGACGAGACCAACATGTATAGATATGAGAAATTGATTTCCAAGGAGCACGACAATTACCCCTTAGAACCACCCATGAATCTCTACTATTGTCTTGAGTCCCATACTTGCTTCTAATAACCAAATGCCATGCTGAATCACTCTCAAGTGGAAATCTCCATAATCATTTGCCAAGAAGAGCCATGTTCCTAGCCAAAATGTTATCAATGGCCAAACTCCCTTTTTCCTTAGGCAACGAAACTAAATCCCAATTCACCAGGTGATCCTTTTTCCCCTCATCCTTGTCCTCCCAAAGAAAATCCCTCATCAACTTTTCTAATGCCCTTGCCACCTTAACCGGTATCTTGAACAAAGGTAAGAAATAAATAAGAATACCACTCAAAACCGTCTTAACCAAAGTGTATCTACCCCCACGGGAGAGTAAAGCCTTACTCCACCCTTTCAACCTCTTACCAATTTTCTCCACAATTGGACTCTAAAAAGCTTCTCTTCTAGGATTATGCCCCAATGGAAGACCTAAATACTTAAACGGAAGTGCCTCTATACCACATCCTAAAAGTGCCGCCCCTATTCCGAAGCAGGTCTTGTTGCATATTAATGCCCACCACACTACTTTTTTTCAAATTAACCTTAAGCCCTAAGATTACCACGAAAAGTCTCAAAATCGAATAAAGATTAACTATCTAACTTTCATCCCCTGTAGAGGAAAATATGGTATCATTTGCATACTGTAAATGTGTCACACTAACTCTATCCCCCCCACCTCTAATCTCGCAAAACGACTTACTTCTCTAGTTCTATCAACCATCCTTCCCAATACGTCTGCCACCAAAATAAAAAGAAAATGAGATAGTGGGTCCTCTTGTCGTAACCCTTGCGAAGCCCTGAAATACTCCCTTGGTTTACCATTAACTAGAACAGGCATATTGCACGTTGACAAACATCCCCTAATCCAAGACCTCCCCGCCCACCATAACCCTTCTTGTCCATTACAAAATCTAAAAACTACCAATCCACATGGTCATATGCCTTCTCGAAGTCCACCTTAAAAATAATTCCCTCATTCCCTAGACTTTTATATTCCTCCACTATTTCATTTGCTACTAAGGCTACATCTAGGATTTGTCTTCCTTTCACAAAAGCCCCCTGCCCCATAGACACAGTCTCCCCCAATGAAATCTTTAGTCTCTTTGACAAAACCTTCACCAAAATCTTATAAAGTGAAGTGACCAAACTGACGGGCCTAAAATTTCCAATTCTTATAGCATTCACTTTCTTAGGAATTAAACAAATGAATGTGGCATTTGAGCTCAAATTGACAACCCCCGACTCATGAAATTCCGAAAAAAACTCCCAACAAGAATTTCCGTTTCATCAAATGGCTTTTCAAGCCATGTTGTAACTGCCTGATCAATAGGTCCCCATTCAAATCCTTCAATCCCCGGTCTATTCACCTCCTTCTTCGAATAAAGCTTAGAATAAAAATTATAAATTTCAGTGACAATCTGTTTCTCCCGTTCCACCACTACCCCTGGACTTACTTCTAATCTCTTGATGAACTTCTTCTTTCTTTTCCCATTTGCCGCCCTGTGATTTTTTTTTGAATTCACATCCCTTTCCTTCAACCATTTAACCTTTTGCTTTTTGAGCCTAAGAAATTTGCTCCCTAAAAATCAACTCTTCCAATTTCAATCTCAACTGAGATCGCTCCCTCCTAAAGGACTCAGCTAAACCCCCCTACACCTCCAATACATCTAACTCTTCGATTATGCTCATCACCTCCTTATTTGAAAGCTCCAAATTCCCAAAAACCTCCCTATTCCAACACTTCACATTCTCCTTGACCATCTTCAACTTTTTGATAAACTTAAAACCTTCCCATCCATTACAACTAGCATTGGCCCACCATTCTTCAAAATTTCGTTTAAAAGATGGATGTTCCAACCACATGTTTTGAAATCTAAAAGGTGTCGGACCCCACTTTAATGGACCACTTTCTATCATAATAGGAAAATGATCTGACGTTAATCTCGGTAGCGATTTCTGCCTTAAATTGGGAAAAAATCCTTCCCACCTCAAGGAGTACAAAAATCTATCCAGTCTACAACACACCAAATTTTCTTGCAAATTAGACCATGTAAATCTAGTATTGCACAAAGGAGGATCCACCATTATCAATATTAATTAAAGGTTCAAGGCATATTGTTTTCTGAAGGAAGCTTGAGTTAGTTTTTGTTGCTCAATGCATGAAGCTTTTTTTTGTGTTATTCGTTTATTTATTTATTCTTTTTTGTACATCCAAATGAATCTGATCATTTTGTGGATTGAGTCAAATTGCTGACTATGCTGCTTCTCTAACAGTCTGAGTAGTTACAAGGTTCTTTTGAATTGCCATAATGAGGCTGTTAGGCACTTTTAAGTTAGATTATTTGGATTGTAGCTTTCAAAACGACAGTGGAAGGTGTTTGGAGCAAGTTATTGCATTAAACTTATGTAGCTCTCTTTTTTTTTTGTGTGTGTGTGTGTAGGATGTTAGTGGGTTAGTAAGTTAGGTTAGCATGACCGGGCTACATAAGCTCAGAATCCAAACCTCCCTCTAGAAACCAGAGATACAACCACTTGAGCTACCCAGGAGGTGCTTTTCTAACTAAACTTGTTTAGCTATTGGACATTGGACAAAAAGGCCCCTCAAAATTTTCATAATTGCAGTGTATCCCTTTAAAAATAATTTGGTTTTAAAAAAGCTATGGACATTTTGGATTTTATACTTCAAAAGTTACTTCTTGTGGTTATTTTCCAAATAGGCAAACACTTTTAGTTTTTTCACATGTTATCCAAAAGTTGCATCAAACACTTTTACAACTTATATTTAAAGGATTTTAAGCCAATAATCTAAAAAACATAATCTTAAAAGCTAAACTTTTAAGATTCAACCATGTAGTGGCTTCGGTTTCTATTTACTGTTTGCTTTGATGCTGCTTTTGTTGTTTAATAGAATGCTATCATTTCTCCCTTGCGGATATGCTTTTCCTTGCCCTTTTTTCCCTATGCACATGAGTTTACCTAATTTGGTTCTATGTCTTCCCACTAGTAGGTTGCTAGAACTTTTAGGTACACTGAAAAGTGTGAAAAACATTTACTGATATTTGATTATTTTGATACAAAAAGAGAAGTTGTGACTTGGCATGATGGCAAGTGCTATATGCCCCAATGATGTGTTTTGGGCTAAGTAACTTGTGTGTGGAGTGGGAGTGGGAGTGGGAGTGGGAGTGGGAGCAGGAGCAGGGGCACAAAAGCATCCTCTGTGAAAATATCTCGAGAGCAGGAGTGCCTCTATGGTGTGTGTTTATACATATATATATGTATATATCCGAAGTATTTACTTTTAAATAATTTCAACCTTTTTATGAACTAATACCTTGTTAGAAAGTAATTATGCTTTCTGCTAACAAAGGACATGTCATATATTAAATAGGTAAAATAACACTTATCAACAAAGAACAAGTCTAATGGTGCGTGATCACACGTCACCTCCTTTTGGTCTCATGGTTGAATCCTCTATGTGGCATTTTTTCATGCTTGGATCCATTTCGTGAAGCATGTGTATTGCAGAGGATGGTTCCTGTGTTTCTCACTTCCTAAACTAATACACTTGAGATGATCGGTTAGAATTGGGCCAGTTTCAAATTCGTGAGTTTGATGATTATAATTCCCGAATTTGACTCGTTTTCGCAATCATTTTGCATCGCACTATAGAGCACCATCTGTCTACTATATTGGCCATTTTAGGTGACATAGGTTGTGGGCTTGAGTCACGGGAATCATCCTCTCCTAGACTCTTCTATATGGGGGGCATTGTGCACTGGGTACCCATTTTTTTTTTTCTTCTTTTTTTTCTTTTTTGTGATTTGTTTTTGATGCCTCTTTATCGTGGTTTATGGTAAATTGTTCAATTTGGGATATCACTTACCCTGTCTCGGCAGTTTTGCGCTAAAATGTGTAATTATTTCTAGTAGTCTGAAGGATAGTAGTAGTTGTTGTTTTGTTGATGAGTTTGGAATAGTCCTACTGGAGTTATATGAAAGTTTGTGGTTGCTTGCTTTTTTTTTTTTTTTTGGGCTTCTTTGCCTGTCAACCTCTTTTGATGGTTGAGGCAAGAACCGCTGTGTGCTTTTTTGATGAAATGGCTTGTTAAGCTTGAAATTTCTTTTGGAGTGAATTTGTATGTTGTTGGAAAATTGATTCATTTGAATTCTCATTCATAAATGTGGAAGGTACATGATTTGTCCTCCTTAAGGGTGTAGTTGTAACAAAAGATGGGGACATCACCTCATTAGATTTTAAAAATGATAATTAGATTTCAAGAAGAAATAGGTCTTGTTTTAGATGTTGTTTACAACTTCAGACAGGCCTTGGCTGATGCTTGCGATGCAGGCAAGGCAACTATTGATTGAGCTTATGGACCCTTAATTTTTAATCGTACGTACATATGCCCTTTTGATTTTAATAATAATAGGTGAATATGCTGTTTCTGTTATCTTGGTTCTTTATTTTTGTAATCCTATATTGATCTCGGAGATATATTTCTGAATTACTGGGCACCTTTGGTATGTAAAATTACAGGTCTTCTAAAGATTTTCCAGATATGCATAATCTTATTATGCACACATACAACTCAGATACAGCTGACTTGCTTGTGGATCACTTGGGCTTGCATAAAGCTTTGTGTGTTCTGATGGGCTGGAACTATTTAAAGTCTCCAGATAACTCGAAGGCATATCAGTCATTGTCTTCTAATGAAGCATCAGCGAACCAGGATGATCTGATAATATGGCCACCTGTGGTGATCATTCATAATACAAACACTGGAAAGGGTAGAGATGGACGCAAAGAAGGTTTGGGAAACAAAGAAATGGATAATAAACTTAGAGGTATAGCGTGCCTCCTTGTTCTTTATCATCCTTCATACTATTTTTTTCATTCTAATTTTTCAGAGTTTTTCATTTGGCCCTGGTGATCCGATGCTTGGATTTCATGTTAGTCCTCCGCCACCACTCAATAGCCGTTAGGAAGGGATTTTAGCTGCAGTAGTTTTAAATTATTATTATTTAGCATGTGAGTAATAAAAACTGCAAGACAGTTGAGTCGATTTCAGTTATGGGGTCCTTGTTTCGCACAGGAATAACAGAGCCCTTTTGAGGACTGAAGTTTTCCCTCTCATTCTATGGCTCTTTTGCATTTTCTCTTTTCTTGCTTCATGCGTGTTCCATTCCTATGTTGTTTCACCACCTTGAACTTAGCCTGCCGTTGTCTTAAAAGAATTCACTTGCAGTCATCTGCTTTACCAAAATAATCCACCTTGTCATGGTAGTCTCATTTGCCCTTGTACCCTTTCTTGTTAGTTCACTGAATCTGTTTGTTCTTGTGCGTATTACTTCTGCTTGAGTTCTCATTATACACAATGCTACTTGTGGCATGCAGTTTTGCTCATAGTAGCAAGAAACTCCTATGGGGCCCTCGCTCCCGCCCCCGCTCCCATCCTGAAACTTTTATAAGGCCCTCACTCCCACTCCCGCTCCCGCTCCCACTCCTGCCCCCACACCACCTCCTGCTTCGTGCAACTATGGTTTTGCTGTCCAACCTTCCTTCCTTGGCCCATTAAATATAGTTTGCAAACTTAGTTTGGATATCTGAAGGACTTTATGAGTCAGAAATCTATATTTCTGTCTCTTAAATGATTGAAATTTCATTCCTTTAAAAACACAGGTGCCGTTGTCATCCTTTTATGGAGTGTGCAAATAAGCTTGAAAAGTTACCTTGCTCTAAAATTTTAGGAATAAACTAGGTCTGGATGCATTGATGTTTTTCAGTCATTACAATTGGTGATGAACGAGATTAGTAGCTCGGGCCATTCTGCAATTTAGTTTTGCTATCATTTCCATTTCGTTTTCTGTTATTTAGCTGCTATGTGGTGTGTTAATCCAAGGGTTGCTTGCCCCCTCCCCTGCTTTTTCTTTTTATTTCTACTTTTATCAATTTGGTAAAGATTCATCATTTGCCATAGAAAAATTATGCAAATCATCATAATTTTCACCCTAGACTATCGAGAAGTTTATGGTTATCCTTTTTTTGTCCATCCTTGATGCATACTGGATGATAAGGGAATCATACGTTCATTGATAATATTCAATTATTACTCTTACTAGGAGTCCTTTAAATAATGTTGTTGTATTTCATTGTGTAAGACTTTTAGTTGCTTAAATACTAAAAATTTGAGTTTTATTTTTCAATTATGTTTTTATTTTTTTAACTTTTTTTTTAGCCATTTTTGCCTGAGAATCAGAGTTCTAAGTAGATTTAATTTTGTAGTTTATGATGTATCTATAAGTTTTAGGGTTTTATAAGGCTTACAAGATGCCCATTAGGGGAAAAAATGTGGTGGCCTTTTTGGATGTCAGTGAAAGTTAAAAAATATTTGGAAGAACTCTCTCTCTTCACCCTTTATGTGAATAAAAAGATTCAACACGCTTTAAAGTTCTCATGAGAGCAAGCTTGTATTAATCTGAAGCACAACTTGTATCTTCCTTTACATTATTCTACGTCTTTTTAGGATAATTGCTTTCTATTTGAAGCTTTGGAAAGGTCCATCTTAATCCTATCTGTTACTATGCTAATTATAGGACGGATGGATCTCTTTGTGAAAGGTTACTTTCACACTCTCTGCAATAATAAATTGTGAATTCTTTATTCGTTCACTCTCTACATTCACTACTTAAATTGAACCTGGGTAGCAAAATTGTTCACTCTCCACATTTAATTGCATATCCAACTTTATTGATTGGCTAGTCTTTGTGGAAATTAGAAACTAGAAAGCACTTTCTAGATGCATATCAAGCATGGTAACTCATTTATGTTTTATTTTTTTATTTTCTGGATTACTGATCAATGGATTATTTTAATATTGACTTTGGTTATTATTTTGGTACACATCCTTTGTTTTCTCTCAATGGAGGTTCCTTTTGTGATGCTTAGAATGGCTTTAATGTTTATATGTTTTTGCTGCTAACTGATTACTATAGTGGCACCTAAGGGTGTAGTTGAGTTGGTAAGACTTGGGGGTTATAACCTCTAGTTCTCTGGTTCAACTCTTGGCAAAGCCAAGGCTCTTGCTTTTTGCCCGATGATGAGAGTGGTGCATCTCATCGCCCCCAGGTTTGGGTGTCTAATCTAACTGGGTGGGGATCCCATAGGTTTCTAATCTAACTTGAAAGGCGTAATGTCTTGGGTTATCAAAAAAAAAAAAAAAAAACCTTGATTATTAGTGAAATAGAACCATGACATCATTATCGCTTGACATCTATGTTTTCCTATGGTTGAAGGGATGTTCTCCCTCATCATCCCTTGAGTATAGTTCTTTTAAGTTAATTTTCTGAAATAATATCTTCAAAAAAGATTCATGGTGTAAGTTGGTGCACTTTGATGTGCATGTCACCAATGTGCTAACTATAATCTTTGAACTGGTCAACAAATGTTGAAATTTAGTATTGTTGCTGTATTTTGGATGGATTTAGTTTTTTTGAAGTGTCTAGTTTTTGTTCAGTTAGATGCTTTGAATCCAGTTTATTTTGGTCCTTGTCATACTGGCAAGTATTCGATTTTATGATTCTAAATCGAGTGGATGGGAACTCTGTTACTTAAATATGTTACTTGTGCAATGTTCGTTTTATTGTGGGCGTTTATTTCTTTGTGCATTATTTCTTGAATATTTCCCCCCCCTAATTCACATCATGTTCTGGCACAAATTCTGATATTTTGTTGATGGTATGGTTTTTCTTTATCCCCTACCTTTTCTGTAAGCTTCATTTATTTTTAGAGGAATTAAATTCTTATTCTAAAAATAGGTGGAATTATATTCTTATTGTAAAAATAGATGGATGTTTTCCTATCTCTGTTCTTGTTTGATGGATTTGACAAGGTTGAAACAGTTTATAAACACTTTTCATTTGCGTGTAGAGTTTGAAGACATGCACACGAGTACTATATTGGACTGGCCTGGGATTTCTGCTAGACCAGATCCAAAGTTGTGGATTAGGGATTGTTGTAACTCCTCTATTTGACCATTTGACACCCATGTTATGAAAGCGAACATTCTAGGCTGTTGAAGTTAAGTTATCCCTTCCAACAATGCCTTCTTGACCCTAGGAGAAAAGTGACTATTTTGGAAGGAAATTTGGAAGTCCAAGAAGCTGTTGGCTGGAAAGACGATCCCATGTGCAGCATGATTTTACCAAAAGAAGAGCTTCTTGAACATGAAAATGTGTTCAAATTGTTGGATTTTATTGACACCACAAATTGATTGTTGTTTTTATGTACTGAATCCATGTCTGATGGTCCTCATCAATAACTTGAGAACCAAGGTTATTCGGATTTAGAAGAAAATAAGGTTTAGTCGGATTAGGAAGAAACTAAAGCAGCTAGCATATTCAAAGTACTTGATTTGCTGGTGTGGACTAGTTTAATATTTAAAAGGGAACTCGGAGGTCAAGCCATGCATGCACATGGAAAGCTTTATTTACAATTTTTAAAATTTTTTGTATTTAGTATTTTATTTATTTTCTTTTTTTTTTTAATTGTAGTTTAATTAGTAGTCTTATTAAATTTGGCTTCCTACATTATTAAAAATTCTAGATTCTTTTTTTTTTGGTTGTTAGGGTTTAGTTTCCTATTTTAATTAGGGTTAATGGTCTATAAATATTAGATTTTGCATTGTATTATCGAGATTTTTGGATTAATAAAATTGAGTGTTTTAAGGCTGTGGCCTCGTGTGATTAGGGCTGTCTCCCCTTTCTCCCTCTCCGTCCTACGTCACTCCTGGGCTTATTGTGCCCTCAATATAAAGAGGACTGCTATCTATAAATCTGTTTTTTTCACCATTAATATCACCCGAGTACTTCCTGGATGTTATTGGTTTTCATTAATTCCTTAATAAATGGCTTGTTCATGAACGATACAAAACGGTGACAAAAAATCAGGGATATGTAGCATTTTGCTACATGAAATTAGGTTCTTAAACAATTATCTCTTCTCTAAATGCTCCTTTCAGATCTTGGCTTCAGGGGTGGCAAGTCAAAGTCCATGTATGGAATAGATGGTCATCTTGGCATTACTTTGGTTAAGTTTTATGGTAACCAATCCGGCTTGAAGGAGGCTGTGAGGCTTGCTGAATTCTTTGAGAAAGAAAGCCATGGGCGAATTGGTTGGACCCGAGCAGAGTCCTTGAAATCAGGCAGAGACGATGAGAACAATCCAAACCTCATGAAGGTGGATGGGAAGACGGGGGAGAAGAAGAGAATCTTTTATGGCTATCTAGTAACTGTTTTTGATCTGGATAAGGTGGATTTTGAGACGAGGAAGAAGGCTGTGATCGAGAGCAGAAGGGAATACAAACCATCTGCGTAGGAGGCCTAGCAATGAGACCAGGTATTTGAGTGTATCTTACATATGCATTCATTTTCAATGGAACTTGGAACTTTTTTCCTTTTTTTCCTACCTTATTTACATAGTTTTGGAGTCGACAAAAAATGGAAGATTGTTTTGTGCAATCTGATAACTGAACAAGTATTGGTTTCGTATTCCTTTGATGGTGCGCTAGACCGGACAGTTCTTGGTAAAATTATCAAGGTCTTGTTCAGTTAATGTATATCATTAGATTGGCGATATAGGGGTGGTGAAATTTGTGTTTCTTGTTTAACCTGACTTCTGCGATAATTGGAAAGAATTTGTTACTCCTTGATGGGAAAAAAGAGTTTGCATTGTTTCCTTTTCACCTTGATGGATACATGTGAATCTAAAATGAGATAAATGTGTGTATGTTTTTCATTTTTCATCTTTTTTTTTTTCTTTTGGAATAATACTATACAACTTACCCACATGTCACGTCTCATATTATTAAAATGTTTCATGTTTTATATTTTTACAAATTTTTATAGCCAATTTCAGTATCGATGTTTTTTTAGGGTTTTCTATATGATGCAGTGCTATGGTTGGACTTCTTATGTTCGGATATGGATCAAATAATAAATAGTTCCTTTTAGGTGGTGTACGGGTTATGGGTTGCTACTCAATCAATTAGTTATAAAATGCTATTATTAGCTCAATTACTAGGGTTAGCTTAGTAACTATATATCTAACTAATTAGCTGGTCATAGGTTCGATTTCTCCTTTCCCATATGATGTACCAAAACGAAAAAGTAACCATTAAGGCCAAGTTTGGGAAGACTAAATAAGTGCACTTTTTGACTTTTTATTAAATATGGGTTGGATTTTGGTTGGGTTTGAAGTGATGTGTTAGAGAGGTGATGTGACTTAAATAAGATGATGTAACTTAAATAGGATAGTGACTTTTTGACTTTTTAAATTTTTTTGAGGATGCCAAACTTGGCCTAACTGTACATGTGTTACCAATGTCTTTATGTGCAATTCATCGAATCATCAACTTTTTCGTATTTTCCTTTTTTTGGAAATGAGTTAAATGAATTGAATATATATATATTTACACAAGTGAAAGATAATTACTTATAATTTCACAATAAAGATTTTTCATTTTGTATGACATTTTTTTTTGTTTGGGGTGGATAGATAGGCATTATTGTATGAGACAAAAATTTGTCTTTTTAGGAAATTTTTAGGATTAGGTGGATGGTCGTTGTAAGGTTGGTGGATGGTTCGGTATGAGTTGACATAAAATTAAATTGGGAAGAAATGTATTGAAGCAATCTTATCCAATCTTTGTGTCACATTCCAACCAAAACCAGTAATCAATTTTTTTAATAATTTAAATATATTAAAAAAATTAATTATCTCAAAATTGAGAAGAGGTGCCACTAAGGTTGTTTTAGGAATATGGTTAAAAGTTGATTTTTTTTGATATTTTTTTAAAAAACGTATAAAAAATGTGAGAAATGTTATGACCAAAAATGGGAGGTACCTCTATTTACACACCACATCTGGTCTTAAGGCGCACTACTACTCAGTTCACATATTTAATAATTTGAAAAAATATACAGCTTGTTTGGTTCTGGTTTTTAGAAAACAGTTTTTTAAAAAACTTTACTTTTTTATTTTCCGTATTTTAATGAATTTTTTTAATGTTTTAAACAATTTTTAAAATTTTTTTTTTTTAGAGACACCTAGTATAAATATACTTAAAAAATATAATATTTATGAAAAAAATCTTTAAAAAATACACTAAATATCAAAAAATATAGAAAAAAATGAAAATTTAGTACGATTTTCGTATTTTTGTATATTTTTTAATTTTTAAAATATTTTTCACAAATATTATATTTTTTAAGTGTATTTATGTTAGGTGTGTCTAAAAATTTTAAAAAAAAAATTGCTAAAACATTAAAATACGAAAAATAAAAAAGTAGAATTATTAAAGGTGTGAACTGAGTAGTGGTGTGGCTTGAGACCAAATGTGGTGAGTAGTGGTGTGGCTTGAGACCAAATGTGGTGTGTAAATAGAGGCACTCAAAAATGGGTTAAAAATTGAATTATGGCTTTAACCTTCTTTTCAAAATAATCCTTATATTTTCTGATTATTAACTTTTAACTTTAGAAAAATTGTACCAAACAAGTCCTTTAAGACACTATATTATCTTTGAATCTTAAATTTTTAAAAAAATTATGAAAAAAGAAAAAGAAAAAAAAAAAAAAAAGAGATTTCATTTCATTCATTTTTTTCGAAATTTTATCATAAATTTAAAATTCAAACACAATCTTAATAAGAGAGGAAGAAAAATAGAGGTCATCCTCCTTGCTTCCTTTCTGTTTCTCTATTAAATAAATATATACGTATATGTTTTCTCTATACACAAAATCCAAGATTACTTAATTTTTTTAATTTATTTAAATTATTTCTGTTAAATAAATTATAAATAGAATCTTATACCAAACACTTTATACACATTTCTATTTTTTTAAAAAAAAAAAAAAAAAAAATTCTAACTGCACCAAATAGGCCAAAAAGGAAAAAGCTTTGTGATTTTGCCACTTTATTACTATTTTATCATGCTACCGTCATAGTCCTTATCACTATCCGTGTCTGAAAAGGAAGAGAGACCATGTCCTTTTTTTCCTTGTCTTCTTTTTCACTGTTTGGATGGTTATGAAATATGCTTATGTGGCCTTCTCTTATGTTATGGTATATATTTTATTCTAATTAAACATATTATAATTACTATGTCTAATATGTTATTAATTTTATTCATAATTTGTAGGTGTTACTTGTTCCCTAATTTTCACAAAATTATATCTGATAACCAAACAAGGCCTATGGTATTAGACTTGAGGCCAAGTGGCACTTGTGTTTTATTTTTATTATTTTTATTTTTTTGATACTTTTGGAAGAATAATATTCCAATCATATAAAGGAGAATGGGTTTGCATTATCTTATTATTCAAAACATTATTGTGTTTTTTTTGTGAAAAATAGAAGAGGAAAAAAAAAAAAAAAAACCTTTTGATTCAAGTTTGAAGAAGCTATATGGAACTCCAAAGTAAAATTTACTTTGCTCTAATTACAATCTTATTTATTGCTGATATACTAATTTTGCTTCTCAACTTCAAAAAATTATTTAGCCTTTGTTTGACTAATTTAGTTAGACTAAAAAAGCACAAAAGACAAAATACGTCAATAAGATAAAATGTCATATTCATATCCAAATCATAATCATTTTATTTTTTTTTTCTGGCAAAAGTAAAAAAAGTCAAATCAAACGAACTTTTTAGTCTCAAACTAAAAAAGTTTTAATTCAAAAAAGTCAATTAAAAAAGTCAATGCTAAACGGCGACTCAGTAATTTGGGTCATTGACCCAATATTTTTGGAGGCTTAGGGGGAAAAAAAATCTCAAATAATTTTTTTTATTAAATATTAATAAAAATAGTTATTAATTTGGGGAATTATTATTCTCTCTCCTTTGGATAAGCAAATATTTTAAACTAAGCTTTTTAGTAAGATTTTTTTTAACAATAAATATATATATTTAATTTAATTTTTTTACATTTATTTTAGCCTTTTGGCAAAGATCAAAGAGGATAAAAATATAAATGCTTCAAAATATTAAAGGCTTTGCCCAAGTGAGGCCTGCCCTAAGAGTGTGCTCTTAACCAATATGACTAATAAAAAAATAGAATATGATTAATCTATTTTCTTCCATGACCTAAACAACGTGCATACGGCCCTTGATCACAATCGAAGTGTGATTAGTTGTTACTTATTCGGTGTGAGACAAGATCCTCACCGTTGGAAGCCATATCCAATGGTTAGATTAGGTGCAATAAAGGATTATGACCTTTCTGATCAGGTGCATTTAGGCTTATAATCCAATAAGAAGATCCTTAAATCAACTTTGTTATATTTTAAAACTAGATTTGTTATTAATCTGGTGCATTTCATTTATTGTGTGCAAATACTATCTTTAAAAAGCGATATGATATTTGTAACATGACTTGAAATGTATTCATTAAAAAGTTTTAATTAGAAGCCCTTACTGACATCGTCATTTGAAGTATTTGCACCAATAATTTTGTTTATTTCTCTTTATTTTATATATTTTTTTAACATATTGCGCAGAAGAAGAAATGATACATTGGTAAATTCAAGAGGAAGAGAGGGAAAGGGGTGGGGGGTTCTGTTGGAGGAAGGGCTGGTGAGGGTAAAGATGCAAAGTAAGGGAGATTTTGAGAAAAATGATGAGGGTTCAAAATAATTTTAAAAAATATCCCATCAAAATACAAATTTTTTAATTATGTATTTATATATTGGGTATGTACAACTAGGTTTACATGCTGTGTTTGGTTGGGAGATTTGAGAAGGGATTTGGAAAGGGAAATGAAAAAGGTAGGTGAAATGTGAATAAAACATACCTATATTTCACTTAGTTTCACACACCTTTTCTTTTTCCCTTTCCCTTTCCCTTTTTAAATCTCTCCCCAAATCCCCCAACCAAACATAGCGTTAGTGTAATTTTTGATTTTTTTACAAGAAAATAAAAAAATAATATAATTCAAATAAATATTTTTATTTAGTGCATGCAGATAACCCCAACCATACAATTTCCCCATAAATAAATAAACAAAAGCTGCTGAGAACAAAGATACTCTTTGACAAGGGGAACACAAAATTGGAAGTCTCTCTCACATCGTGATCCAAAGATTCTCTACACATGCACGTCTTCATTCTGTGCACCAAGGTATACTACCATGTCATTTGCATAAAAATGCTATCAATCAAGGTAAAATACTTTGAATTTCGGAATTGTTTAGGATAATTTAAATAAATAAATATTTTTTTATTTTTTATAAAAATATATACAGATTATGCCTCTCTTTGGAGTGCATACTATAGGTATTTTATCACAAATTAACATAAACAATGGTAGAGGGTCCTAATTTCTGTGGCTCAAATGGCTTGAATTTGTCAAAACGATGTCGTTTTGAGTACAAAACAACATCAAAATTGCTAAAACGACGTCGTTTTGGCAATTTTGAGCCACAGAAATTAGAGTCATCAAACATTTTTCATTTTATTATTCTTTTTGTCCCAAAGTAATAGTCATTTTTGAAGAATCTAACTTTTTTGATAGTACAATTATTACATTTTAAAAATATTAATTTTTCAAAATTACCCTTTGATAGTACCTTTTTTTTTGAAATATCAATTGTCATAATTATACTTTTTGTGTTATTAATGAATTTGAAAGAAGGGCAAAATAGTAAATTTATATTATTTTATTTCTTGATTTTTGAAAATGGACTAATATGTTGGGACACTAAAAAAAGGAATAAGGAGCTAATATTTTGAGACAGAGGAAGTATAAAATTTCGTAATATCAATCATACAATGAATAATCTCGTCACAAATTAGAGTAGTAAAATATTCAAAATTTTGTGGTGGTTGATACAAAAGTTTGTGACTTGATCACAATATTTTTTTTACTACAATTTGTGACGAGATTACGTATTTTGTAATTAATATTATAAAATTTTGCGATAAAGTTACACCAATTTATAAGACCATCTCCAACGCTTCATCAAATCCAGCATCAAATTCAAAATTTGGTAAAAAAGGTACTGTTCGCGGCTCCAACGCTTCATCAAACCCAGCATCAGATTGAGTTTTCATCAAATAATTCATCAAACTGAGTACAGCTAAAGCATTTCACCAAATCACTGTTCCTGACCGTTGGGAGATATCAACCGGTCGACCAACCGGTTGCCCGGTCGGTTAACCAACCGGTTGTCCCGGAAAAAGGTTCAAGCAGTTTAAAAAAGGTTCAAACAATTCAAAAAAAAAATAAAATAAAATAAAAATTCTCACACCGGTCGACCAACCAGTCGATCGGCCGGTCGACCAACCGGTTGTCCCGGAAAAAGGTTCAGACAGTTCAAGAAAAGGTTCAAACAATTTAAAAAAAAAAAAAAAAAAAAAAAATTTCTCTAACCGGTCGACCGGCCGGTCGACCACCCGGTTGTCCCTGAAGCATATTAGCTGAATTTGGTGAAGCATTGGAGCAGTTGGTATCAAATTTGATGAAATGGGTC
Source organism: Camellia granthamiana (assembly GCA_036172215.1). Taxonomy (NCBI): domain Eukaryota; kingdom Viridiplantae; phylum Streptophyta; class Magnoliopsida; order Ericales; family Theaceae; genus Camellia; species Camellia granthamiana. The sequence continues at coordinate 140,806,582 of CM069907.1, read as the reverse complement.
ATTTTTGACTCAGATTTGATGAAAAATTTGAGTCACGGTTGGAGATGCTCTAATAGGGTGCATTTGGTATGCACCCTTAAAGTACTGCACACTATAGGCTTTCCTTAAATGTGTGATTTAAATTTAACGTTAATGGTTTGGCTTTAACTTGAGAGAGCGTGTTTAAATTTGGTAGTTCTATTTTGAGACTAATTCTGATGATTGATATTATTCATTTTTTAAGATTTTTTAAGTAAAATATTTATGCAAAAAATAAAGATGATTGAATATTAGTAGCTATATATTTGAAAGCTTGTTTGGTTTTGAAACTCAGGATTCACTTTTTAAAAAATTAATTTTTTTTTTGTTTTTCATATTTTTTTTTATCAAATTTTTTTTAATATTTTAATGTTTTTTTTTTTTAATTTTATAGACACCTAGTATAAATACACTTAAAAAATATAATATTTATAAAAAAGATATTTAAAAAATTTACTAAATATCAAAAATATATATTTTTTCTGAATTTATTTTGTTACTATATATATTGTGTAATGTGTAAGGCCGGCGATGTCTATACTTTAATCTGATTACTACTTTTAAAACCATGTGGTTAAAACCATGTGGTGGTGGACAGTGAATTGAGCCGCCACTCCACCCCACTTTGTCCAGGTTTTCGGCCTCTTCCTCCTGTCCTCATTTTCTTTGCTTTTTCTCACCCTTTCCTTCGGTTTCCGGGAAAGTAAATACATATACCGAATTAGGATCCTCTCCTTCCCCTTTCTTCTTACCTCTCTACTTGTAACAGGGGAGAGGTACTTTAAGATAATCCAATGGTTCAGATTTGGCATGTTTAATATATTTATTTTTTAAAATTGTCAGATCTAAACTGTTAATTTATCTTAAAATGTATCTCTACCATTACAAGTATGGAAATAAAGAGAGAGAGTAAGAAGAGAATCTGGACTCTACATACCCCTCCACTATTCTCGCCATTCAAAATATCCCTTATTCACCCTCCACCCTCCGCAGTGGATATTATTTTAAGTTAAAAGTAGATAATAAAAATATAAAAATTAAAAGTATTTTTTTATTAGTATTTGAGAATTTATTATTTTTTAATTTATTTAAGTTATTTGTGCCTCATAAGTTAAATCAAAAGTTATACTAAGTAATTTGACATAAATTTTCAAATTAAAATAAATTATAAATTACTTGTATAATCCCCACCAAACACCTCTATAATATCAATTGTGCTAGGAATAAAGAAAAGAAAAGTTTGCTAGATGTTTTATAAAATATATGAAATTGTCTATTCCTTGAAAAAATAAATAAATAAATTCATGTAACGAGACACATATGTCAAATGTGAGGCAGATGGTGTCATTAAACAATTCTAAAATTGTCACATTAATAAGTGTATTGATTTTTTTTTCTTAATTTAAAAGAATAATAAATTAATATTTTTATTTTGTAGTTATTAAATTTGTCATAGAGATATTTCATTATAATTATAAAATTGAATGGATCATAATCCATAAAATAATGTTAGGGATACCAAATGTTTTACTAAAATTTATATCAAATAACTTCCATGGACGTGTAACTTATATCACATTCATGTGAGCGTTTGGTAAAAAAATTTTAATATGCATTTGGGATCTCTGACATTTTTGTAATCCATAGCTCTTATATGTGAGCTCCACTGACATGGCCAAGAAGCTAAAAGGTTATTGTCAAAAAGTCCACTCTGCTCTCTATTTTTTTGCTATTTTTTCATAAAAAATCAAAAAATTAATTTCCAAAATAACTCTTAATTTCACATCTATATATTATTATATGAAATTTCTTTGTGCACTTAGGTTCCCTCTATGTATAATTTGAATCGGGTCTAATCTAAACAATTTGAATTTAGCTTGTAAGATTATATTCATGGTTACAATTTCAATTTTAGATGAGTCAATGTACCAAAAATAAATTTAGTTAAAGAGATTAGGTAGGAGGTTTAATTATTGGCTGTTGATATATATATATAATTATATATAATAAATATAAAACATACATATAAAATAAAAATGAAATGTAACTATAAAAAAATGATAATTTTTTTTTTTTTAATTTATTGAAATGTAACTATATAAGTGAAACTATTTTTAACTATTTAAAATTTTTTTTAATATAATTTGAAAATACAAAACATTCATTCAGCACAACAAAATGCTCAATTGATATATATATATATTTTTATATATTGAATTTGAACAATTTAAGTTTTAGCATGAAGATAAATATGGACTCAAATTTGAACAAATCACCTCGAACTCAAACCAAAACAAATTTCTTTATCTAAAGGCAATACATTACTATTTTTATTGGGACCAGTCCATATAAAACATTTATTTTGATTTTAAATGAGACTCACACAAGTGGACGGTGAGATTAATTTTCCAAAATTATACGTAAATTAATCTGAACATCCGACTATAAAAAAACATATATACAGCACTACCTTTGACTGTTTTAGGTTATCTCACTCATGCAATGGGTGTTCATGGAGCAATTTGTATGAAACAAAACCGGTCTTTATGGTTAAAAAAATTTAAGGATAAAATCAAATTACGTAATTCTTGAAACTGAACTAGAATCAAATTCTAAAAAAATGCGGATCGATTATGGTTCAGCTTTCTAAGTTAGAAACTTCATGATTCTATTTAGAACATCTAATTCAATAACAATTAATTCTTTGTATAAAAGCATTCCAAATAAATTAACAAACATATTTCAATTTTTAGAATATTCTCCAAGCATAATTTTTATAAAATGTTAACGATGTAGCAATTTTTCATATTTCATATTAATTACTACTATAATTTTCAATAATAATCATCTTATTTGGTTTTGATTGATTTTTAAAAATTAAATTTTTTACTTTTTGTGTTTTTTTTAGTGAATTTTTTAATATTTTAAATAATTTTTTTAATTTCTAAATGTACATATAACTTTAAATGCATTTAAAATATAAAATATTTGTAAAAAAAATATTTAAAAAGTTGGGCAAACTTCACTTTACTCTCTGTGATTTGGGTTATATGCGGTTTACCCCGCTAATATTTGGAAATGACCAAATAACCTTGGACTGAAATACACCGTTAGATCCGTTAACGATTTAATGAAAAAGACTAAAATACCCTAGATTTTTGTCATTTATTTGGAAGATAAGTGCACTTTAACCTTTGTACTTTATTTTATGTGTAATTTAACTCTTTGTATTTTATTCCATATGCGATTTATTCCATTAAAATTTAAAAATGAGCACATAAATCCCGATATGTCTGTCACATGTTTCACACTTGCTGTTAAGTTGGACGAAATATTTAACGGTGCACTTCAATCTACAAACCATAGGAGAAGGGCAGTTTGGGAAGATGGTTGAGTTAAAATAACCCACGAAAAGACAAAATAAATCAAAATAACTAACAAGATAAAATATCATATTTAATTTATAATTATTTTATTTTTTCTCTCATAATCATCAAATCAACTATAAATAAAAGCTAACTAACTTTTCAAATATAATTATTTTAGTCAAAGTAAAATAATCAAAAAAATCAAATAACCATCTAAAATAACTAAGCTATTATTTGGGAAGTGGGTTTGAGTGGATTTGGGGTTAAAATAGTCACAAAAAATAAAATAGATTGTTTAGTCTCAATAAGACAAAACACCACATCTAATTCATAATCATTATATTTTTTCCCTAAAAAAAGTTTAAAAAGTCAAAAACTTTTTCCCAACTAAATTTTTTAACCACAAATTAAAATAATCAAAAAAATCAAAAAACCAACCCGCTCTTCAAACCAAGCGTAACTATCTAAACTAGACCATAGTGTGAGATTAACCATATTTAATTAGTTAGACCTGGAAAAAAACAAATTCCAGCATATTTAATTAATTATTCCTTGAAAAAACAAATTCCAGACCATACCGTTTGGACTTGTACGGATCTATTGCTCTCTCTCTCATCCTACGCACCATCACAACCCCCGCGCACATTAGCACCATACAGAACGGAGCAGACGCCATCAATCGAGCCACGTCATCACTCCGTCTTCTTCCTTCCTTCAACTTTGCTTTATCGCCGACCACACACTTCTCTCTCTATCTCCCTCTTCAATTTATAGGGCTTCTTCGATACTTGTTCTTCTCTCTCACAATTTGAAAGTCGTAGAGACTCACGATGGGTTCAATCGCCGATCCCGGCGGCGAGTTCGGCGAGTTGACCCAGCGTCCGCCGCCGCCGAGCTTCGACGAGTTCCAGAGACAAACCTCTCTGATGACGAGCTGTACTCTGCTATGGAAAGAGCTCTCCGATCACTTCTCATCACTCGAACAAAACATCCAGAGAAAGTCCGACGCTCTGAAGCGCAAGATCGAAACCCTAGACTCTCAGACCAAGGAGTCCCTCCAATTCCTCGAGAAGCGCGAGTCCTCCATCGACGATTCCATCTCGATCGCACTCGACAAGATCCAGGACCGCAAGAATGCCGCCCTCACCTCCGATGAAAATTGCTGCGGCGGCGACGGCGAAGAAGTTGATGATGCCGAGGGCTTGTTGTTGAAGCTTCGATTTTACTGTACGAAAATGGACGCCGAGGGGTTTTGGAGGTTCGTGACGGCGAGGAAGAAGGAATTGGACTCAATGAGAACTCAAATGCCTCTAGCCCTAGCTGATTCCATCGATCCAGCGAGGTTCGTGTTGGAGGCGATTTCGGAGGTTTTTCCGGTGGATAAGAGAGAGGATAAGAGCGAGAGAGTGAATGATTTGGGCTGGGCGTGTGTTTTGATACTGGAATCGTTGATACCAGTTGTGATCGATCCGATTTTGGGGAATTCGCGACTTCTGGTGACGCCGAGAATGAAGGAACGAGCGAAGGAGATAGCGGAGACGTGGAAGGCGAGTTTGGACCAGCGCGGTGGAATTGAGAATGTCAAGACTCCTGATGTGCATACTTTTTTGCAGCATTTGGTGACTTTTGGGATTGTTAAGAAGGAAGATGTTGATTTGTATAGGAAGCTTGTTGTTGCTTCAGCTTGGCGGAAGCAAATGCCCAAGCTTGCAGTGTCTCTGGGATTGGGTGATAAAATGCCTGGTATGTTTCTTGTGTTGTTTTATTGTTTTCTATTACTGGTTTGTGCTGAAATAATCCGCTTTCATATGTCCATAGATGCTTATTAGTATGAGTCTTGTTCACATAATTGTTAGTTACATCCAGAACTAGTTTCTTAGCTTTAACTTGAGCTGGTTTAGTGGAGTGAGGATTTGAACACTGATCTGATGATCAACGCCAATGAATTCAGTTAGTGGAAGCAATCTTCTAACTCTCTGGACTTTGAATCACACCTCATCAGTTGTCTTCATCTATGTTACATGGACCCACGTATGGGCGTGTATCTAGAGGTCAGCCCCCATTAAATTATGAGTTTTAGAGGTCAGACCCATTAAATCTCAAATTTAAGAGTATACGGACTAGGCAAAAAAAAAGGTCATATTTTTATATTTTTAATATATTATGTAAGATAAAATGGTGGATACGTAACATACAATATCAAAATGGTGTTTTATAGCAATTATATAACAATATATATATATATAAAAGATAGTCTTAAATATAAATATATAGGAAGTGTCTGATAGAAAGTATTGGACACATATTTCACATCCTTGTCCGAGTGTTGGGTGTTTGACACGGGCATTTGATTTATCTTGAAGAGTCTATGTAACATAGATCTTCATTGCTTATTGTTGATTAATAGGCATGGTGTTGTTTTTTCTGTTAAGGACTTGACATATGTATGCATTTAGGGTAGTAAGATTTAAATACCCAACACTTTTAAAAAGCTCACATTTTGAAAAAACAAGGTTTTGTGTTTTAATCACACAAGTTTTGGTGCCTTGTAGGAATGAATAAGATAGAAAATCCAATATTATGTAATGATTTTTGTCTCTGTATTCTATCATAATGCAAGCCCGATCTTTAATCAAGGTTGCAAATGAACTGAGCTGTTCATGAACAAACACGAATTCGGTTCGTTCAGACTCGGTTTGCTTACCAAATAAACGAGTTCGAGCTTGGATTTTAAGTTCGTATAATAAACGAGCCCAGCACAAGCTCAATAATACTCGACTCGATTTGGCTTGCGAGCTAAGTATATATATATATATGTTTAAACATTTCAAACTCCTTTATAATTAATGATCATGATTTTTATTTTTATTTTGATATTACAAGTAACAATCATTACAAGCTTGGAAGCTTGTGCTTTCCTTGAGTAATGGCTGCAAACAACTCTATTTTATAAGCATTGAGACTAGTATGCTTCTTTGCTTGAGCGATGTGGGACGGCAGAGTGCAATCGCACCCAGCAGCCAAACGACTCCGTTTGGTGAGTCATGTTTGAAATAGTTTGTTTCCCGCATCGATAAGAAATGTATTTCAAGGTAGAGAGATCTCTATTTAAGTGAAGTAGGTTCTAGTGTTCTTTGGTTTTCTCTTGGCTAATGAGCAATCACAATCCGAGCTTGATTTGCATAAATTTTATGTGAGCCGAGCTTGAGCGCAGATATTTTGGCTCACTTCGAGCTCAAGCCGAGCTCGAACACTTCGAAAATAAATTGAGCCGAGCTCAAACATAGTAAAACTCAACTCGGCTTGGCTCGATTGCAGCCTTATCTTTAATAGGTTTTACTTGGTTTCACTCCAATTTGCGAACTACTATAAAAATTAAAGGCACTTGCTACATGTTTGTTTGTTTATGTGGGGATTTAGATCAAGAGATTTTAGAGGTTTGCCTCTTTGTCATGTGTTCTATGTGATGCACTGCACATGTACTATAAATTGATTTGTCTTTTGACCTTAATTCATTTCTTTTTGTCTTTTTCCTTGTATGCACTTTTTTTAAAATTTTGTTGGCTTGGTATGCCCCTAATATTCAACACATGAACCTGTTTTGAAAGCGGTGGGTTAGAGGAATCTTTTTTAATCAACCTTATTTCCGTCCCTAATTAGTTGGTCTTCAATCCTATGACCTTCAAGCTATAATGAATCATGCCTGGTTATTTGAAAAATGAAGGGTATGTCTTCACAACTTCTCTATGTGGTATCACTCCTTGTAGGGATGACTCAAGTACTGTCCATTTTGCAAACCACTTGATAGAATCAGAGTCTTTCAACAAAATCTAGCTCAAATATAGTGAGTTAGAACACTATTATTTAATATTGCTTTCCCTGACATCCGAAGCAGAAAGCCAGGTTATCCCCTGTATTGTGGCTTAAAATCATCCATTGGCACCTTTATTTCTTGAGCAAGCTTTTTAATGAATTGCAGCCCTTCAAAGTAACCATACATGTGGCAGATAAGAACACTCATGAACAAAAAAAAAGTGCATAGCTATCACAGTAACAGAATGAAAAATATTTGATTGCATGAACAAGGTGAGCCAAAGAAGAATGTGAACTTACTTATCACGTTAGGTTGAATTCTCTAAATTTACTTTTTTCCAACTTTGAAATTCAGCTGATAGCAGAGGGGTTGAATCATATTAGCCCTAGGGAAGTTGATGGCTCACACGTCATCTAAAAAGCAATCAGAAAACTAAATTGAACCTCTGGGACAATCTGCATGTGATGTTTGCATTGCCTATGTAATGTTTACTTAGAGAGCATTTGCTTCCTCACTGAGTTTTACTTCATGTCCAGGCCTTGATATTTTTTGCATCTTAGCTAGATATGATTCTGATTGATTTTTTGTTTGTGTTTTTGGGTGGATAACTGATTTTTTGTTGGTTTCTTATGTTTTATTGAACTTTTTTGATAAAACTAGAGGTTAATACTGGAGGATTTATGATTGAATTGGAATGCTTATGTACAGATATGATTGAAGAATTAATCAACAGGGGACAGCAGGTTGATGCGGTCCACTTTACTTTCGAAGTTGGTCTTGAGGGCAAGTTCCCCCCTGTTCCACTGCTGAAGGCTTTCCTAAATGATGCCAAAAAGGCTGCAGATTCCATTTTGGAGGATCCTAACAATTCTGGTCGAGCTGCGGTATTTATTTATTTTGTTCTTCATGACTTTTTTTTTTTGTTGTATTGGTTTATATGCCTATAACTGTATGTTACAAAAGCAAATTCCGTATATCATTTTCGGTTTTTTCTTCTTTGTGTTGCATGTGATATCTCTGCCTTCAACCCCCAACACACACACACACACACACACACACACACACACACACACATTTGCTATGTTTCTGTACTAGTGGTGCATGGACATTTAGTTTAATTTTTTTGAGTAGCATATCTTTTTCAATCTGTGTGCAATTTCTATGTCCTGTTGACTGGCACCAAGTCTTGATCCACCACTACCTGAAAAATTTCAAAATATGATTTAATAATACGTTGTTCATGCAAAGGGAGGAGAAATATTTTCCACTGCACAAAGTTTCTCTGTTGAGAGAAAACTTGCATTTATGATTCTTGGATTCCTCACAATAGATGCATTGTATCTCCCTATTTGCATTCAATGTCCTTACAGTGCTCGATCTTGTTCCTCACCAAAGGGTCCTGATCTTGTTCTCTTTGATTAAAGGGGTTACATGCTCTAAAACGCTGGTAATTCTTTTTATTTCGCAGCATCTTGCTGCACGCAAGGAGCAGTCTGCACTCCGGGCTGTCATCAAGTGCATTGAAGAGTACAAACTTGAGGCCGAATTCCCTTCAGAAAATCTCAGGAAGCGCCTTGACCAATTAGAGAAATCCAAGACTGAGAAGAAAAAGCCAGCTGCTGTCCCTGCCAACAAAAGAACACGAGTGAACAATGGTGGCCCAATGCCACCAGCAAAGGCTGGCCGCTCAACAAATGCTTACGTGTCATCTTTCCCTGCAGCCCCCACATATGTCAGGTCCCCGTCACATGCTCAATACCCTGTTGGCGTTCCATCGTATCCTGCTGGTCCTGCCATGTATGGCAGCAGAAGCCCTCCAACCAACCCTTATGCATACTCACCCGAAGCAGCCCCTCCCCTTGCTGGGTCTTATCAAGTAGCTCCAGTGAACTACTCTCCTTATGGAGGCTATGGAAACGTTGCACCAACTTATCAGCAAGCCTACTACCGATAGACTTGACTCTGGAGATGGTGAAACACTGATATGATGACCCTGATCTCAAATGTTCTCTAAATGGTTTGTAATCACTAACCTTTTAATGGTAGCGATATCTGTGTGTGTTAATCCTTAATACTGATCTTTAATCTGCATCTCGACTCTTGACTTGACTTGACTTTGTCAAGGACAGGTTCTCTTTCTAATGTTGATTAAACTTGTAGTACTAGGTGAATGTGGAAAAGTAATTAAGAAAAAAGCTTCTTAACAAAAGACATGGGGTGTACTAGTACTACCACTGATGTCATGTCATCACATGAGAGATGCTTTTGCTGTGTTTTTTTTCCAGTGTCTCATACCCTTTTAGTCCTTAGATTGTGGGATAAAACGGAGACAAGTGCCATCTGTCTTGTGAGAATCTTGAATTGTGGTTAACAATTTGAGTAGGTTAAAAGATTAGAGCTTGATGGACCTGATTAGCAACCATTTCTAGTTCATTATTGAAAAAGAATGATTGATGTGAGATGATGTGTTTGATGCTTTGTGTCTGCATGATAATGAAAAATGGTTGGTGGCTGGCCTAGGTCATGCCATGTGCATGTGCTGGTAACCATACTTTAGGAAAAAGCTTTCTTCCATTTTTCATTTGAGGTCTGGTAACAGTAAGGTAATAGAACTGTGTATTTCGCATATTTATTTACATAATGGAAAGTGATGGGAATAGAATTTTGGAATTGGTTTGGTATTTGGAAACTCAGTCTGTGGGTGGATCTGGACCAAAAGTATATTGCTATTTCTGCACTTGTCTTTATTCTTTCTATGTATATGTGTATAGGGGTGGGTATATTTGTACTTAGCTAGTAACTCTTTTCTATCATAATGAAACTGTAATGACCTTGAACTTAGTTTTAGTTTGAGGTGAACTACATCTTGACTCGATTAGGAGGTTTTTAGTCTTTTAACATATGATGGCTATGCATTTTGTAAATATTTATTCATTTCTGTATGGCAGATAAGTTTGGGTTTTCTCCTTATTCAAAGTTTATTGTTATTTAGGTTGTATTTGGTTGATGGAGTTGGATAGGCATTTGGAAAGTGAAAGGGAAAGGGAAAGGGAAATGGAAAATGGTGTGAAATGTAGTAATATTTCACTTACTTTTTTTCTGTCTCTTTTAAAATTTCTACCTAAATCTATGAACTAAACACAGTATTGAAGAACACACGTTTCCTAATAACAATGCATGGAAAATAATGTTTGAAGTTACATGAACATGCTTGTTTCCAGGGAAATCTGCATAATCCATATTGTTTTCAATGTTAATTCCTCTACTCTGTACCTGGTTGATTATCCTAATAAACACCTTCATTCAACAGTTGTTTGGATTTTTGTCAATTCATAAGAAAATTGTTAAGATAGATGATTTCTCCCTTATAAGATGTTCTTTGCTTTATTGAGTTGTTTATTTGGGTAAATTATACTTTTTACCCTGTAGTTTAACCAAAAGTTGAACTTTGGTTCCTATTGTTTCATTTTTAATAATTTGGTCCTACATGTACATCTTAGAATATTGGCAAGTGTCTAATTTTAACCTCTAACTTGAAGAGAATGACCAAATTGAAATTAGACTTAAAATGTAAGGACCAAATTATTTAATAAAAAAATTAGGAATCTAAGTGAAAATTGACCCAATTTACAACTATTAAAAGTGTGATTAACCTGATTTATTTTCATTATGTGCTCTTTATTATGGTGATGGTCACAGTTCTAGCTATGTATAGTTAGATTATAGTAATTGTATAGTTTGATATAATTTTTCCAATATTTGTAATTAATCTTCTATGCTTGATTATCATTTTTTAAAAATACTTTTCAGAAAATTTTACATTTTTATTTTCTGTGTTTTTTTGTTTTTACTGAATTTTTTAAATATTTTGAGCAATCTTTTTAATTTTTAAAAATACCTAACATACATATACCTAAAAAGTAAAAAAAAAAAGAAAAAAACCTTTTAAAAATTTACTAAATACCAAAAATACAAAAAAAAAAAACGAGAATTCAGTACATTTTTTTGTATTTTTATGTATTTATTAAATTTTAAAAATATTTTTTTACAATTTTTTTACTTTTTAGATACATCTAAGTAAGATGCATCTAAAAAAGTAAAAAAAATGTTTAAAATTTTAAAAATATTCGCTAAAAACAAAAAAATACGAAAATCAAAAAATTCAGTTTTCAAAAAACTTAATTAAAAAAACTCAAACCAAACATACTAACTTTTAAATTTGCATCTTAAATTTCTCTTTACACTACTACCTGAATTGGTTGTATCAGTGATTAATTAGACTTTAATTAAAATAGCATGGATGTAATTTTTATAAAAAAGGTCAATTGATCAAAGGTATAAGTATAAAATAGTACTATGCTATTTTTGAAGGGTGGGGCAAGAGATCTTCTGTTCTAATATTTTGTTTTGTTTTGTTTTGTTTATTATCCTTAGTGCAAATCCAATCATACAATATGGTGGGAATATTTTCAAAATTATTGTTCTTTGTCCTCAATGCAATTCAATGCAATAAAATTATCAAAATATGAGAATTTTGAGACGATCGTTAGGCTAAGATTAAATTAAAATAGAGAAATAAGAATTTTGAGGTTAACATGAAGGCTATCAATTTGGTTAGCCTTCGTTTAGGCAATAATTCTACAATGAGCATATTTGTGTATTATCAAATGTTTACTATCTCCTATGTTATTATTGCATTGGTTTAAAGGTTTTTCCACTGACACATGTTATAAATGTAATAATAACATATGAAATGATAAATATTTTATAATACACAAAATGATAAATATTTTATAATACACAAATGTGATTATCGTTATATTATTGTTATTTAAACAACTTACACTTTTAATCTTAACCGGTAAGGAGTCAAAATCTAAGTCAAGACATAAAACTAGGACGTCTTAAATTGACTTTCGATGATGTCTTGTAATTGATATTTGTGATTTGTTTATAATTTTCAATATCCAAGATTTGCTTTGCAGGTAGGTTAAAGGGGGCAAAAAATGCAATATAAACTAATAATTTTTTGAAATTCCTTCTATTAATTAATGGGTCATGTGATAAAGAGATTTTAAAATTTAAAATAAGACTCACTTCAATATAGGGATGGCAATTTGAAACCGGCCCGACGGGGATTCCCGATCCCGACCCCGATTTAAGCGGGTTTTCCCCGAAAAATACCCCCGCGGGGACGGGGATGGTATTTAAAATTCAATCCCCGAACAGATTCGGGCCGGGGACGGGGATAAGTTTTCCTTCCCCGGCCCCGGCCCGGCCCGGCCCCGCAACTTTCCCCGAAATTTCCCCGTATGTGTATATTATATTATTATATATGTTTTAAGTTGCTGTTTAGGTTATGAACAATTCCTGGTAGCTCGAATTCCTTGGCTCAACTGTGGCTCGAATTTTCAAAACGACGTCGTTTTGGCTCGAATAGCCAAAATGACGTCGTTTTGGCTTTTTTTTTTTTTTTTTTTTTTTTTTTTTTTTTTTTTTTTTTTTTTCGTTGAAACCAGGAGCCAAAACCAGGAACAGAGGGAAGAGGAGAGATGGAGGTCCGCCGCCTCCGCCCGCCGTCCTCGTCGCGAGGAGCTCGCCGCCTCCGCCCGTCGTCCTCGTCGCAGCACGCCGCCGATCGTCGCAGCACACCGCCGATCGTCGCAGCACGCCGGCGACTCCTCCTCCAGCCATTTTAATGGCCCCCTCCCCTCCCTCCTCCTTCCTCCTCCCTCCTCCCTCCTCCTCCTCCTCCGCCCCTCCTCCTCCAGCCGCTCCCTCCTCCTCCTTCTCACTTTTTTCGAGCCACTTTCGAGCCGAAAGTGTCGAGCTACGAATCACGGTTCTTAGGTTATATAATAATATATTATATTTATAATATCATATATATGCTCTGCTGCTCTCTCACTCACGTGATTCACTTCACTTTTTGAGTTTCAACCTCAGCCTCTCTCTCTCTCTCTCTCTCTATCTCTCTCTCAAACCTTCCCCTCACTCCTCCGATGTCCGTCCCTCCCATCTCCCTCCCTCCGATCTCCTCCATCACTCCCTCACGCCGATCTCCCTCTCTCCCTCCGTCCGATCTCCCTCCTTCCGACCTCTCTCCCTCCCTCCGATCTGCCTCACGCCGATCTCTGTGCCTCCCTCCGATCGCCGTCGTCCTCCATTCTGTTGCTTCTGTCGGGTTTCCCCGACCCAGATCTGATGAAGATGAAGTTGAAGTTGAAGAAAATCATGTGTTAGAGTATTTATTTTTTATTTTTATGGACTGATTTTTATTTTTTATTTTTATGGATTGATTGATAATGTTGATAATGTTGTTGTTGTTGACTGATTTTTATTTTTTATTTTTATTTTTCGCCGATCTCTCACAGATCTGTTAATAATGTTGTTGTTGTTGATGAGTGTGTGAATATATGGACTGATTACATGGACCATTTTGAAGGACTGATTTTTATTTTTTATTTTTATGGACTGATTTTACAGCTCAGATCTGTATGGACTGATTTTTTTTTTAATTTTAGTCGGGGAATTATCGGGGTCGGGGAAACCCGATCCCCGTTGGGGACGGGGACGGGGGTGGTGATAGGCTCCCCGTCGGGGATCGGGGCCGGGGACGGGGAATTTTCAACCATCGGGGATTGGGGACGGGGAGGGTGATCCCCGGCCCCGCCCCGCCCCGTTGCCATTCCTACTTCAATACGGTGATAGGTATCACTAGGGAGGATGGACTTACGGTCTCGTATGTTTTTAGAGGTAAAATGGAGGGAATTGATAGTGAAGAAATTAATAGTGAGGGGATTAAGTAAAATTGTGTTTATTTTGATCATAATTGTTAGTGTAATGATTGTTTAATTATTTTCATATAAAATAAATATAAAATAATAAAACAAATAAAAAAAATACAAAAACATTAAACATTAATGTTTTAAAAAAAATGCCGAACATGTAAAAAATTTTAAAAAAATAAAAATAAAATAAAAAATTTCCAAAAAAATACAACAAATAAAATAATGATTTTTACTTAACAAAAAAAAACAAAAAATTAAACATTAATGTTCAAAAAAAAAAAATGCCTGACATGTAAAAAATATAAAAAAATAAAAAATTTCTGGTCTGCCGGAATATTTTTCTAATACCAAGTCCTGGAGGTCTATCAGAATCCTCTTAGGGAGGCCCATCCTAATCCGGAGCTCACTATCGATCCTCTCCCCATCTCTCAAAGCAAATACAATATTAGTGAGTCCCACATTATTATCAATCCCAATCTCCTCTCTAACTCTCTAAATAAACGGGGCTTACGATTCTAACATAGACAAACATTGTGCTCTTTTGAGAAGCTGGTAAAAAGTCAGCTTCCAGCTTTTTACCAATTTTGGGTCATATCACTTCTTACATAACTTACTCAAAAAAAGACAAAATAAGTTAAAAAAGCCAAAAAATTAACTTTTTACCAACTTTCCAAAACACCCCATTAACAAACTTAAAAAAAAAAAAGTAAACAAACTACAACATCAATTTTTATCAGTATAAAAAGTAAAAGATAAGATTAAAATATACGTAAATAAACGTGTTTTGGTAAAACAATTTATCTATTAAAATTAGACATATTGAGTTGTATTCAACGCTATTTCATCATTGAAAGTGTTTATAAGAGAATTAACATTAAACAAAACAATGTCTTTATTAATAAATATAATAAAGTAACTTGTTTGCTTCCAACTATTTTCTATTCTCTACTTACAATGGCTTGCAATCAACACCGGTTATAAGAAATCTAAATATTTTTTTTGGTTATCTTATGTTCAAATATTTTTAATCTTATGTTTAACAGCTGCTTAATTTTTTATGAACTTGTTTAATTTAGAAAAAAAAGAAGAAGAAGAAGAAGTTAATATTACTATTGTAATTTTTTTTTTAAAAAAAAAAATCATAAAGGAGTGATTGCACTCTCTTATTGAGGTGATTATAGTTGAATGTGATTTAAATTTAAAATAAACTTAAACCAAAACCAAATCACTATTTAAGCTTTTATAAAATTTAAAATCAAATCAAACTTTAAAAATTATGGAACTAAATCAAATCCAACCATAAAAACACAATTCAGTTATACCTAAAAATCAACACAGAATTATCTATTGAGAAAATAAAATTAAACATTAAGGGATTGTTTGGAGTGCACTAAAAAAGTACATTTATATATCTCTTTATCTTTTTTAGGTCATATAACCTCTTTAATTTTTTCACTTTTTTTTTATAAAAAATTAAAAAAAATACTTATTTAGATCATCTCAAAATTTGGCCGAAACCTGTTTACAATTTTATACAATTTTTATTTGGACTTTTCTTAAGTGTACAACCCACTTACGGTTGCACACCATATGCAACCTCACAAAAGGTGTAAGTGTAAGGTGTAAGTGTAAGTATAAGGTATAAGTGTAAGGTGTAAGTGTAAAGTGTAAGGTGTAAGTGGGTTGCACACTATATGCAACCTCAAAAAAAGTGTAAGTATAAAGTGTAATTTTAAGTATAAGATGTAAGTGTAAGGTGTAAGGTGTAAGATGTAAGTTGCACAACATAACAAGACCCTTTTTATTTACAAAAATGCTTGGGACCTCTAATTTAGAGGTACCACTAGTGATGTGGCAGTGGGTCCCCCACTGCCACAGCCAATCATGTGTCTTGATTTTTATTTATTTATTTTTTTTTCCTTTTCCACCTCATTAGAGGTGGGTTTAGAGATGTCTTTTTAGAGGTCTCTAGCATTGTTGTTTTATTTATATATTTTAAGAGTACACTTGAAGACCTTTCAGATGAATAGGACGAAACAATGTTTCAGATGAAAAGAACTAAACAATGTCTGTACAACATTAGCGTGTGCACTCGTTGGTCAGACTCCACATGTTTATTTATTTATTTATATTTTCATTTTTAGTGATTTTTATTTTTTAAATTTAAAAAAAAATTAAGTTTCTAGATTTATTAACTTGACGAGACTAAAAAAAAAAAAAACAAAAAACAAAAGTTAGGCAAAAATAGTGGACTTTTTAAGATTATTTTGATTTTGATTTTTTTTTTTACTTTTTAAATTTGTTTACATAAAACGAACCAAATTTTATTTTAACATAATAAAAAAAGTCATTAAAAAATAATAATAATAATAAAAGAGACACTTATTATATAACTCACTCCAAACAGCCACTCAATACTACACACACCGAATCCATTATAGAATCAATCATATAATGTATAATTTTTTTCTTCACAAAAAAATATAATTTTTTTGTTTCTCACAAAATATATTTCTCTCATGAAAAATATAACTTTAGTTATACTTGATTTTTAAGTGCACATCATAATTTTAAAATTCATAACTTTTATCTCACAAAATATATGACTTTCCTCACAAAAAGTATAACTTTTTCTATAATGTGCAAATGTACATTATAAACTTTCCCTGAAAAATAAGTTTCGTTTTTATTTTATTAGATTGATTATGTATCTGTAAACTTATTATCAGTTGTTCTATTAATGACAAGTCGCAAGGATTGTGTCTAAGAATCATAAAATGTTATAATACTTATAAATTTTGTTACATTTTTTTTTTTTTTTTTTTGCATATCTCAAATACTTTTTGTATGAGAGGGTTCAAGAACGTCGTTGGAAAATTTGAAGATCTTCGAAGATCCTGATGAGAGGCTTAGATTCTTCAATAGTCTCAACTAAGAACACAAAAGCAAAGAGATGATGGAGATAAGTGATTGGGTGAAGAAGAAGGCAAAGTAGTTAGAGACAGAATAATGGCA
Source organism: Camellia granthamiana (assembly GCA_036172215.1). NCBI lineage: Eukaryota > Viridiplantae > Streptophyta > Magnoliopsida > Ericales > Theaceae > Camellia > Camellia granthamiana. Next base: position 140,789,576 of record CM069907.1, on the reverse strand, counting down.
AGGCTCTCCCATAGATCTCCCACTTTCACTCTCAAGGTTGATAATGGAGAAGGGCAATTAGTTCTTTCCCACGAGTTATTTCTCCAAAATCCATCCCTTATAAAGCTATGAGTGGGTACTATTTATAGACACCTCATGATGTAAGATGGAGCCCATGTGCAAGGCACATGGGGAATATTATCTCTAACCACCTTATCCGAGGAGGTGACCTCTCCGAGGATGAAGAAAACCCCGAAGAGGAGATCAACCTCTCGGCGAACCCTTCTTCTTAGTCACACCTAACCAATGATCCCTAATCATCCCAAAGGGTCAGGGGTAGTCCTAGAGGACATCCTGCCATATAAGGGTCAAGGGTAGTTCAAGAGAATACCCTGCCGCAAATACTGTCGAGTCTCAGGGACCCCTTAGATCGTGCCACCTCGACTCGAGTATAGGTTAGTTTAACCGAAGAGTGAATTTATTTCCACTCATCATCCTCGGGATCGAGTCCTTTGTTCGAACTTCATTACGTCCATGGTTCTGGTGCGTAGATCCCGAAAAATTTTGAGCCTGCAAGTGTTCTGGGACTCATTAACGGAGCGACTTCTAGATTGTGTCTGAATTTGTTCGAAGCCAAGTGCTTCGGATTTCTAGGTTCGTGGATTCGAACCCTTTCGAGGCTTAGAGCAATTCAACCCGTTTGATGGCGATAAATCCGGACCCACCAATCTTGAATTTGCGATAAATTCGGACCCACCAACCTTGGACAACTGGGCCTAATTAATTTAGTGGACTCAAATTAGCCCATCTTACACTTTTATATATTGTTCATACATTACAAATCTCATTTGCGGTAGCGGCTCAAAATTTTTTGAGGCATCAGAATAATTATCAAAATGAGGTAATATCTAATTATAGTTTTGAAAAATTAGGATGTTTGATAATAAGAGCTGGACTTTTTAGCTAAAAGAATAAAAAAAAAATAATTCAAAAAATTCAAAAACAAAAAAATTACTTAAAAGACAAATTTATATACACTAGTCATTCACGTATTTTTATATAACTAAACAAAAAAGTTATTCCATTTGCTAAAACAGTCCAAATCAAAAAGCCAATGAAAAATAACGCCGAACGAGGTCTCGATATATTTTTGGATAAATTATATTGATGGTCAATATATTTTATCTTTAGTATTATTTTAATTCTTCTAATTTTAATTGACTCGATTTTGATTATAAATTTAAGATTTTATCTCAATTTAGTTCAATTTATTATAATATTTATTTTTTTTTGATAAAAATATACAAATAAACAACATATGGCACCGTTTGGGAAGTTGATATTGGGCTAAATTAGCCACTAAATGCCAAAAGAGCTACAGCTGCTTGGCAAGAAGAAATGGTAAGGGGAATTTACGGAACTACCCCTCATGAAGAGGGGCATGCGGCACAGCACACACAAAATAAAAAAAAAATAAAAAAATTCCCAAAAAACACATTTTCCCAGAAAAAACAAAGTTGAAAAAAAAATTAAAAACATTTTTTTGTTTTTTGTTAAAATATTTTATAAAAATAAATTCAAACTCTATTTTATAAAAATAGTTTTAAATATTTCAATTTTTTTATTATGTATTTGGTTATGATTTGAGTGTAGAGTTGTGAAAGTAGTGTGAAGTTTCAAATTATGTGTTTAGTTATGAGTTTTAAAAATAATTTATTACTTGAGTTTTATTTTATGTGCTTGGTTACGATTTGAGTGTAGAGTTGTTTTTAAATTTAAAATATTAACATTTTAAATTATTTAAATTTTTTGAATATTTAAATTATTTAAATTTTTACAATTTAAATTTTTTGAATATTTATTTTAAATTTTTGCTTATTAAATTTTTTAGATTATTTACATTATTTAAATATTTAAAATAACATTAAAATTAAAATAAAAATTAAAATTAAAATTAAATTAAATTAAATATTTAAAAGTAAATTAAAATTAAATTATTTAAAATACACATCATAATAAAATAAAACCTCACTTTTTATCATTTCACCGAAAATTAAAATAAAAATAAAAATAAAAAACACATGAAAAAATATTTGCAAAAAAAAAAAAAGAACTTAAAATACATAAATTATTAACAATAATTTATTAATTGAGTTTTATTTTACGTGTTTGGTTACGATTTGAGTGTAAAGTTGTTTTTAAATTTAAAATATTAACATTTTAAATTATTTTTATTTTTTGAATATTTAAATTATTTAAATTTGTTTGTTAAAATAATTTTTTGAATATTTAAATTATTTAAATTTTTACGATGTAAAATTTTTGAATATTTATTTTAAATTTTTTCCAAGGTAAATTTTTTAGAATATTTACATTATTTAAATATTTAAAATACAAAAAAAAATAAAAATAAAATTAAAATAAAATTTTAATTAAGTTTTGTTTTATGTATTTAGTTACGATTTGAGTATAGAGTTGTTTTTAAATTAAAAATATTAACATTTTAAATTATTTAAAGAATGTAAATTAAAGAACAAGAACTAATTAATGTATAAAAGAATATAAATGACAAAAACATAAATTTTAAAAAAATGAAAAAAAATTAAGCAAAAAATAAATAAAAAAATATTTTACCAAACTACGCCAAAATAAAACCCAAAATAAACAAATAAAAAAATTTAAGCAAAATACCCCAATCGAAACCCCCAAAAAAAAAAAAAAAGTTAGCAAAAAACGGCAAATCAAAACCGAAAATAAGAGAAAAATAAAAAGGGTTTGGTTATGGTGTGCAACTTACACCTTACACCTTACACCTTACACTTACCCCTTACACTTACACATTTTGTGAAAAATTAAACCTTACACTTACACCTTTTTTGAGGTTGCACACCATATGCAACCCACTTACACCTTACACCTTACACTTACACCTTATACTTATACTTACACCTTACACTTACACTTTTTGTGTAAAAGACACATGGTGTGCAATTGCACACTTAAGAAAACTCCAAATAGAAAACAAATAAAAAAAAAAAAACAACATTGGTGGACCGTTTGGGAAGCTGACGTGGATGCCAAAATCTTTGAATTACAGGTGCATGTGGATCAAGGGCACTTTGGTAAATTAACAGGAGGCCACCTCACCAAAAAGCCAAAAAGCCAAAAAGCCAAAAAAGTCAAAAAGCCCTTCCCAAACCAGGCTTTTTAGCCCTAGGCTAAAATAACCAAAAAAATCAAAAAGCTAAAAAGCCAACCCACTTCCCAAACGGAGGCTATCATATTTTTATAGCAAAATTGTAAACATATTCAAATTAATGAGTAAATCTCAACCAATTCAGTTGCCATTTTTCTTTAAAAATTCTAATCAACGTTATCAATTAGATTAAATTGATACCAAATCTAAAAGGGTAAAATTCATTTTACCTCTTCTTAGTTTAGCTTTGGAGCACTTTATCCTTTCTCTCTTTTAAAAATAGCCAATTATCTCTTATACGATTTTAGTTGTTTTGCAATTTACCTCCCTACCCTTACTTATTCCATTTAGATTGACAAAATTTATCATCCACGCGTTGAAAGATATAAAGAGGGGAAACATTTTTAAAAAGTCAGTTTTTTAACCTTTCAATTTTTTTATACAAAAAAAATAAAAAAAGAGTCAATGTTTTTACTAAAAAAAGCCAAAAAATCACAAAAAAAATAAATAAATCAAAAAGTCAAACTTTTTATCAATTTCTCAAAACACCACAAAAGGCATTAAAAAAAAATCTAACCCTAACTTTGAAAACCCTAACACTAATTACTCTCTCCTACCTCCAGCTACCTCTTTACCTCCAGCCACTGCCACCAGTCACCTCCCCTGCAACTCCTTCCTTTTCACCATCCACCTCGGAACCCCTTTTATCTCCTTTGCAGTTTGAGGCACTGATTTTTTTATCCGATCTTGAAGCTTGACGTGGGCAATATGTTCTAATTTGAATGCCCACAATTTGGAAATATACACAGTGATATATATTTATGTATAATGTAAATATAAAAAATATATATGCACTGTGTATAAATATATTATATATACATATATACAAAATATATTTATAATATATATGTATGTATATATTATATTATATTATACATTAAGGAGTTAGAAAAATTATGTGATTAAATTAAATTAATTGTATAATAGAAGAGATAGAATGAGAAAATAGAAAGGAAAATGGAAAAAAAAAAGAAAAAAAAGAAGGGTATTAAGGTTGTTTTACATTTTCCGTTAACAGTATTGTATTTTAGTCCAAAATCACGACGAGGGTAAATGGCTATTTTCAATGATAGGAGTGCAGTGCAAATGGCCGAAATCACATAGAGTAAAGTGGATTTTTCCCAATTCGAAATTAATAATCAAAATCAAGTTAATTAAAATGACAATGGCCAAAATAAAGCAAAATACAGAGACTACTTATATAATTTGTCCTATATTTTTTTTATTATATGTTTTTTAGCCCTAACAACAACTTCTATTTGATTTGAAATAATTTAAATAAATATACTTTTCAATTTTTTACAAAAAAATATATAAAAAAGATAAATAAATAAATAATATAATCAAAATAAATATACTTATATTAAACATGCCAATTGCCCTTTGTCATTTTCTTACATTAAATTTCAAAACAAAAAATTGTCAGAAGGAGATAGGCATGCCATTCGGGGTTGGTTGTGGATGTTGTTATTATGCATAAAGACAAATAGAAGCCATGACTTTCAGAAATAATCAAACAGTAACAGAATTGGAATCACTCCCTTTGGTTTTAGTTTTAACATTTTATTTTTGAAATTTTTTTATTTTTTTTGTAATTTTATTTTTTTTTGTGTTTTCACTGATTTTTTAATATTTTAAGTAATTTTTTTAATTTTTACACACAACTAACATAAATATACTCAAAAAGTATAATATTTGCAAAAATTTTTTTTTGAAAAATTCACTAAATACCAAAAATACAAAAAAATATATGAAAATTTAGTATATTTTTCATATTTTTGTGTATTTATTAATTTTTTAAAATATTTTTTATAAATATTTTACTATTTAGATAAATCTAAGTATGGTGCATTTAAAAAAGTAAAAAAATTACTTAAAATTTTAAAAATATTCATTAAAAACAAAAAAACACAAAAAATAAAAAAAACTCAATTTTCAAAATACTAAATTCAAAAAACTGAATTCAAATATACTGAATGTTATTCGAACATTCACGAGGAAAATGCCTAGCAAATACGGGTGTATAATTGATCCCCAAAAGAAAAAAAATACGGGTGCATAAAAAAATCGATAGGATCGGTAAATCGATAATTCGATTTGAATAGTCAGTTTGATTTGATTTTTATTAATTTCAATTCTGATTTTGAAAATGGTGGAGTTGTATAATCGGCTGGTTCCCAATTCCCAAATTTTGGTTACGGTTCCGAACTGCACCTGACAGTGTCATATTTCTTTATTATTTTTTTTTGTCTATTTTTATATGTAAAAATTAAAATATAAAAACAGCCGTGATTCATACACCCAGTGGGGGTCGACCCCCAGTGAGGTGGCGACCCCCTATTCGCTGAAAACATAAAAAAAAAAAAAAAAAAAAACTGTTTTTTTTTTGACCAATCCCCCAGTGACACCTCACTGGAGGTCGACCCCCAGCTGGGGGTAGGAAGCTTTTTTGATATAAAAAATCTCTTATAAGATTTAGACACTAATCTTCATTGTGAAAATAATAAACTCTAACCAATTTAACTAAATTAATTATTGTTAATTTGTTTGCAAATATAAAAAATATATTATATTTATTATTACATAAAATTTCTAGAACCGTAAAACCGAATTGAACTGATTTTTATGGTTCGGTTTTAGTTCGATTCCATAGTTTAACAGTTCGGTTACGATTTTAATTTTTCTGGAACCAATTTCTATGGTTCGGTTCTTGGTTTACCCTAAATCCGAACCAATCCGATTCATGTACACTCCTAGCAAAATTCAGTCGCCTTGTTTGGTTCTAATTTTTTGAATTTAATTTTCTGAAAATTGAGTTTTTTGTTTTTAGTGATTTTTAAAAATATTTTTAGCATTTTTTTAACTTTTTAGATGCACTTAACCTAAATATACCTAAAAAGTAAAATATTTATAAAAAATATTTTAAAAAATAATAAATACACAAGAATACGAAAATGTACTGAGTTTATATAGATATATTTTTACATTTTTGATATTTAGTTAATTTTTAAAAGTTTTTTCACAAATATTATACTTTTTAATTGTATTTTCTATTAAGTGCATCTAAAATATAAAACATTTGCTTAAAATATTAAAATTTTTTATTAAAATAAAAAAATAAAAACAAAAAACTCAATTTTTTAAAAATTTGAACCAAACTAGGTGAGTAATATTAAGAGCACATAATTAAAACAAAGAATAAATAATAGGGGTAGAATTGTGTAGGGGCTGAGAGCGGCCTTGGCCCCCTTTGATTTTTGACAATTTATTTATAATTTTATATTTATGAGTATTTATAAAATGTATAATGAGATAATTTTTTAATTTTATAAGAATCATTTTTACAATGCCTAATGAAATGATCTCTAATTATTTCATATTTAAAATAATAGCATAAGTTTTATCGAGTCGATTTTATTAATACAAGACATAATGGGGGGGGGGGGGGGTAGGTTTTACTTAATTAATTTCTAAACTAATCAATTAATATATAATATTCAATACCATTGAGTGTAAATTTAAGGTTTATGCTTTAGGGGTCTTAAGTAATTTTTACTTTTTATTTACTAGATTATACCAATCAATAAAATAACTTAAAATAGTGATTTAATCGATTATATACTGCGATCTAATAGTTTAATATTGAAAAAAACTATTTTCGAGATTTATTTAGTTTTTTTGTAAAATACTTCTTTCGTAAGAAATTATATTCAATTAGTAATGCATAAAAACTAATTCAATATTTTTTATGCATATATATGCCCGCCCATCCCAAACAAATTTCTAGTTCTATCCGTGATACAGAGTATAATAATAGCTTGGGATTTATTTTGATGTAAATTTTATCATAATTAAGTTTAATTTCAGTTTTTAATGTATTTTCCTATGAATCATTCTATGTTCTTAACATATTGGAACATATTTGATAACAAAAATTTTTGGTACCTTGAATTGAGCTGCCTTGAATGGTTCGAATTTGTATTTGCCGGTCGACCGGCTGGATGACCACCCGGACAATCCGGTGAACCACTTGTCTACTGCGGTTGTCACCTTATAGATCGCGGTTGTCAGCCTTTTTGACAGACCACCAGACGGACAATCAGCCAGATGACCGGATGGACGACTGACAAGATGAAATTTAAGCCATTTGAGTCAAACTCAAATTCAAAATATGCAACATTGCTCATTTGATGAAAGGGAGTAGCTTTTCTCCAATTGCTTGTGATTGGATCCGTCCGATTTAGTTTTTTGACACACAAACATGGCTGTTACAATGGCCTAATTTGAGAACATGGTTTTATCATCTTTTGTTTCATTATAATATTTTAAAAAGTCATACAAGACAAATATGATAAAGTTGTGGAATTACAATTATTTTTTTCATAAATAATTTCTGCACAACAGTAAAAAATGAACTAATTAGATTAACTTAGGCCTTGTTTGCAAACTTGACTATCTTAGTTAGTTTTTTGATTTTTTGATTATTTTATGAGATGAAACAAAATTATTTTTGTGCTGATTTGTGATTTTTTTTTTTGTAATTAAATAGATGATTGTGAGAGAAAAAATGATTGATTGATGTTTAGGATGTAGGGGTAAGCAGCGAATATATCGATCCGTTCAAACCGACCTAACCGAATCGATCCGCCGTATTTTGTACGGATGAGTAATGATGAGCAGACGGCTGTGGATTGATTTTTTTTCAATCCGCCTAGTTTTGGACGGATGACGGATTTGAGTTTCATTTGGCCGCAACCAAACCGCAAAGATCCCTAGTAATTTGTAAAATTTTGTATTTTCAATTTGTTTAGATATTCTATTTGTATTTTCAATTGAAAAAAAGTTTTCAACTTGAATATATTTTTTGAATTGAAAAAAATAAATGTATTATTTATCTATATTTTTTGATTTTTAAATTTAACTCTAAAAATAATAAATAAAAAAGATGATATATGCTGGTTGATTTTTATTTTCAAAAACAGATATAGATGTAACAGTACATAGATATACAATCTTTACTACTACTCTGTTCATAATTTTAATGGTTTGAATTGTTTTTATATTTTAAGAACCATATATTGTATTACTTTATGTGGATGAGACATGTTCTGGTTGTAATATGTAAATGAGACATGCAGTGATTGTAATATTCTAAAATTTCAAACTTTCTTTCTTTGGATGAGGCATGCAGTGATTGTAATATTTTTTTTAAGTCATTGAATGTAATATATATTTTTTTTTTTGTGGAGAAAGTGCACAAGTTGAATTATGTTAAAATTTATAAAATTTTAAACTGTCAAACCGATTCGCATCCATCTACCAATCCGCTCAATTCACATCCGCTGGATTGGCGGACGGATGCGAATTGATTTTTCCAATCTGTTAATCTGACGGACGGATAACGGATTGGAGGTTCCGTGACCGTAACTGTAACTGACCCGCGCCTATCCCTGGTAGGATGCGATATTTTGCCTTATTAACTATTTTAGTCCCTTCTAAAAAAAAAAAAACTATTTTAGTAGTTTTGTTTTTATTGACTATTTTAGTTCCAAGTTGCATTTCCAAATAGAGCCTTAGTAATTGGCTTTTTCAGTTGGTTTTCTATTTTTTTAACTATTTGTGCTTGGGATTAAAGGTTGGTTTGATTTGACTTTTTTGAGTTCTGTGAGAAAAAAAGTGAAATGATTATGATTTGGATATGACATTTTGTTTTATTGTTTTATTTAACCTATTTTGTTTTTTGTACTTTTTTAACCAAAAAACCTAATGCCAAATGAAGCCGTAACAAACATATTATGACCTTGTTTGGCAAGTTAAGCTTTAGCTTTTTTTGAATTAAAATTCATAAAAAGACAAAATAGGCTAAAATAACTAATAAGACAAAATATAACATCAAACCCATAATCATTTTATTTTTTATCTCATAAATATCATATCCAACTATTAAAAAATTCAATCATTTTTTCAAACATAAAAAATTTTAACTTACCAAAAGAGTTAAAAAGTAAAATAATCTATTAAGATAACCAACTTCTCAACGGGACCTATGTATCCAAAACAATTGAGTAGACCAACTCCAGCCATAAATATGAGGTCAAAAAACATTAATATGTTTAGGATGATTTTTTAATTTTTTATGAAAAGATGTGTAAAAAATAGAAAAGTTTTTTTGATATAAATTGTTAACTTTTTAATTTTTTTAATAATTTTTTAACTTTTAAATTCAAAAATAATGTTGTCAAACAAGACGTAAAACATGGGAGAAGTTGTATTGAGAAGGAAAATGCGTTGGACCCCCAGTGGGGGTACTGGGGTCCTCTCTGATTGGAGGAAAAAATTATTATTATTATTATTTTTTTTTTTTTGATTTTCAGCCAATAGAGAGCCGACACTTCACTGGAGATTGTCAGTGGGGGTCGGCTCACTGGGGTCGGTAGCACTACTCGTATTGAGAAATGGCCTTCATGTAATAATAGAGTAAAGATATATATTTTTTTTTTAAGAAAGTGAGTAAAGATAAATTAGTTACAAAATTTCAGAGTCGTACACTGGTGGATGGCTCTGTGGGTAATTATGCACATTTCTGTTTCTGCCTATATACATCTTTTTCTGACCCTTTAAATTTGATTAGTTCATAAAAGAAAGTAGACGATTTTGAATTTTATAAAAGTTATGAGTATTTTAAAAAAATACTATCAATTCTTATTTTTTTAAAACACAAAAACAAAAACACAACTCCATAACTCTCTTCAATTCAGTTTGTTGCCTTAAATTTTTTATTTATTTTGTTTATTTGTTTTTTGTGGTTTTTTGAGCTCTGCAGTCTGTACAAACATATCAGTAATGCTAAGGAATTTTCACTATATATGCAACTTGAAAATGGAATGGATACAGTAAGACATTCTGAGAGGCCATTTGATGTGGGTCCTAATAGCAGATCCATGTCCTTGTCTCAATTGATTTGACATTAACCAATCTGAATTCTCAATCTTTTGCATTTGGACAAAAATATTGCTTTCTTTTGGCGTTATTGTATCTGCTCACTTGGTTAGAGGAAAGAGCGATGATTGAGATCTCACTTTACAAGGTTCATAAGATTTTTATAAATTTGGATCATTTATGATATGAATTTCACACATATATAAGTAGATTTCACATATATATGAAAGAGTAGGATCACTTTGAGAGTATGAGAGTCATCCTAAAAAGGATCCCAAATATTTTTCTAGAGTAGACTAAATTCACATGATGCCTAATTTATTATTTATTAATTAAAATTGTGGGATGTGACATTTTTTGATATGATTTTGAGAAGTATTTTGATAAATGTCAATTATTAAGAGTATCTTCAACATTGAATAATTTTTTTTAATTAAATTTAAATAAAAAAATTGATGAAAAGTTTAATTTGATATTGTTCATTCTAATATTAAAATTAAAATTTTCATCGATTTTTTTACACCTTCGATTGTTGGGGAGGACGTTTGGACAAATGTCCTAGAGGTTATCTGGACTTGAACCAAAAAAAGCTATCAAATTGTCTTATGTGGACATTTAGGAAGACATCTCGTCTAACGGTAATAATTTAAATTTGATGAAGGACAAACCTCCTCCATTTGATGAAATACCTACTTCTCCTTCTATTTCATATCACTTTGATGAAAACATTGTAGCTCACTTAAATTTGATTATAGATTCGAGTAAATATTGGAGATGATGTAAGTTTTGTTTGAGAAGTGAGTTAGTTTTTTAGTTTTTTGGCTTTTTATCTGAAGCTAAAAAATTTGTTTGTGTTGACTTTTTTTGACTTTTGTGATAGAAAAAATAAAATGATTATGATTTAAATGTGACATTTTATTTTAGGGCGAATTATACTATAGGTTCCTATAGTTTGGGACTTGTGTCACTTTAGTTTCTAACTTTTCAATTGTGACACATTTGACCATGGATTTTGAATCTTGTTTCAAATAAGGACAATTAAATATACCATTGTTTAATTTCAAGGGTAAATTCATCAATTTGATAAAATATAAACTAATTTGACAAAATTAAATGTCAAAAAAAAATATTTTTAAATTTTTAAAAATTATTTCTACCAACCAAAAATAAATTATGTAAAATTGATAAATCTTTTACACATTTGTTTATTTTTTTTTTACCAAATTAATTTTTATTATATGTTTTGATGATAATCATGTAATGGGTGGTTGTTTTTATTTTCATTAAATTAGTTTTTATTTTTTCAAAAGTCAAATATGACGACAACTTTCATATCATTATTAAACCAATCTATTAAATTAAAAAAATTCAAAACTAAAAATATGTCATATATTAAATATATCGATTACAAATTAAAAGCCTAACAATCACTAGTTACATGATCATTATCCAAACACATAATAAAAATTAATTTGGTAAAATAAATAAATAAATGTGTAAAAGATTTATGAATTTTACATAATTTTATGTTTAGTGGATAAAAATAATTTTTAAAAATTCAAAAATATTTTTTTGACATTTATTTTTGTCAAATTAGTTTATATTTTATCAAATTGACGACTTTGCCCTTAAAATTGAGTACGGTATCTTAAATTGTCCTTATTTAGAACAAGATTCAAAATTCAGGGTTAAATGTGTCACAATTGAAAATTCAGGGACCAAAGTGACACGAGCCCCAAACTATAAGGACTGTTAGTGTAATTCACCTAAAAATTGATTTGGTAAAAAAAATAAATAAATGTGTAAAAGATTTATCAATTTTACATAATTTTATCTTTGGTGGGTTGAAATAATTTTAAAAAATTAAAAAATATCTTTTTGACGTTTAATTTTGTCAAGTTAGTTTATATTTTGTCAAATTGATGACTTTATCCTTGAAATTGAACAATGATATATTCAACTATCCTTATTTAAAGTAAGATTTAAAATTTAGGATCAAATGTATCACAATTAAAAATTTAAAAATTAAAATAAAACACAAGTTCTAAACTATAACGACCTTTAGTATAATTCACCTTTTATTTTATTGACTTTTTAAAAAAGTCAAAAAAATATATTTGCCAAACGAGGCAAAGTAATGCTTCAAGACTATCGAACTTGTATTTTTTTGTTTTTACTATTTGCTAATGTTAAGCAAACTTGTGCTTTCAAATCATAATAATAAATAAACAAATAAAATCACTTTATCCTTACGTGAATTGTCCATTTTTTTTAGTTTGTGATCTAAAATACATTGTTAAAAATTTCATTGACGTTAGTAAATCTGAAACACATGTAAGAAAATAATAGAATTATGCATTTATTTTCAAATATAAGTGTAAATCGTTTATGGAGTAATACATAAGAGGTTAAAATGTATTTTACCAAAAAAAAAATAATGAAAGTTTAAATTTCTGATGATTGAGGAGTGAAATGATAAATGAGAAAAGTCGTTCAAAAGTTATTGAATGTGGTGTCATAGTTACTAAATGCAAAGAATATTCTAATAAAAAGGTGAGAATTATAAATTAATATGATCTGTCAAAAATAATTACTCATTCATGGAAAATTTTATAACTTTAATTATTCAAAAGTTTATCGCTAATTTGAATTTTTTTTTTAATTTTATAAAAATACACTGAGTTATTTCCCCATAAAAAAAACATTAAAGTACTAGAATAATTATGCATGTAATGTAAAATTATATCCATGTCTAAGTGAATTATATGTGTGCGCTAAGACTTGAAACCTTAATCTGTTAGTTGGGGTGTCATGGTTTTTGTTTTTGTGTTTTTTATTGGTTTTTTTTCATGTCAATTCTCTAGTGCCCTACTTTACTCATATTAGATTCCCACTCACATGGAAAAATCGAAACTACTTCTAAAAATACCTCTACATATTAGCAATTTTGACACATGCGATGCATTTGTTAACTTTTAAATCTGCTCCAATCATCCATGTCACAAACGGTTTAATAAAAAATGTGGAGCAATTATCAGAAAAGTAAACAGTTATTTGATCAAACAGAGATAGTTTACAAATATAAAAATATGTTACATATTTTTGCCGACGCCAACAGAGATATTGACATTTTAGTATAGATTAATAAGAGAAATTAAAAAAGAGGAACTACATTGGTAATGGCAAAGCTCAAATCCACATATTAGTAATTAAACTGTTGGGTGTATCTCTTTAGTGGAGTATGACATTCAATTAGTTTATTAAAAGAATTTTAATTTGGTTTGATGTTGGTTACAATATATTTTCTATATTATATCTAACTTTTGGAGGCCTAATAGGTATTTAATAATCTGTTTGGTGGTAATTAAGACTGCAAACGAACCGAGCTGAGTCGAGCTGAACTTTGTTGAGCTTGAGTTCGGCTCGTTTACTTATCGAGCTCGTTTGTTGAGCTTGAGCTCGGCTCGATAAGGAACTGGACTCAAGCTCGGTTCGGCTCGTTAATATTAATGAAACTCGAACTTAGTTTGGTTTGGCTCGATAATTTTTTTAATATTATTTATATTACTTAAATAAAAATATTTAAATAAAAAATATTATTTATATTATTTAATATATAAATAATGTCTTTATACTATTATTTATAGATATTTATATATTAAATAATATATATATATATTTTTTATATAATTTAAATAAAGATAAACGAGCTGAATTCGACGAGTCGAGTTTATATGAGTTCGAGCTCGATTTGTTTACTAAACGAACCGAGCCGAGCCGAACTTGTTTATGAATAACTCAATTCATTTACAACCCTAATGGTAGTTAAGATTTTAATAAAAAAAAATCGAGAATCAACAATATATTTATATATATATATATTGCTTTGTCCTTTCGAAGTATAGCGGCGCCTACAACATTACTTTTCGGTGGGTTTTGGTTTATGCCGCAGCAAATATAGTGTTTTAGTGTAATAGTCCACTTTTGTGGGTTTATTGGGATAGTGCTGTGTGTATTCACTTTGGTGACTAGATTGGTCCAAAGTTCTTACTTGATTTGTTGTTGTTGCTTCAGTTTCAATGCTCTATTTGCTTTAGTTTTAGAGGATTGGTTCAACCATTTTTATTCACCTATTTTGTAACACCGTTTCTATTATTTATTTGTGATTATTTAAAATTTATTTAAGAGTGATTTTGTGAGATTATTTGTGTCTTGTTTGTAATCATTTGGAAACTTTTTAGTTGATAGTAGAATTAGATTTCGATCCCGTGGATGTACCTCGCATTGAGGTAACCAGTTAGTAATTCTTGTGTCGTTGTTAATTTAATTTTTTCGCATTAGTTTTTATTTCCATTAATTGATTTACTTGTGAGAAATCATCTATTTTTCCTAACAACTAGTATTAGAGCTTGCTGTCTATTTGGATTTATTTATTTGTGTAAATTAATGAAGGGGAATGTGGGTCGTATATCTAACTTCAATGGAAGCAATTGGATAACTTGGAAAAGTAAAATGAAAGAGCTATTATTTTGTAAAGATTTGTATAAACCCATTGTGGGTGATAGTGGCAAACCCGATGGCATGAAAGATGATGAATAGAAGAGGTTTAATCGAAAAATTGTTGGTGTTATCCGTCAATGGATTAATGACAGTGTGTTTCATCATGTTACTACTGAAACTTCGGTATGTGATTTATGAAAAAATTAGAAGGTCTTTATGATAGAAAATCAGCCACAAATAAATTTTTTCTATTTCGTAAGTTAGTTAATTTAAAATATAAAGATGACAGCCCCATTTCGAAACATTTGAATGAAATAAAGAGTATTGTTAACTAACTTACTTCTATGAAAATTATTTTTGATGATGAGTTACAGGTTTTGATGCTACTTAGTTCTTTGCTCGAAAGTTGAGAGACTTTGGTTATGACAGTTAGTAATTCGGCGCCTGATGGAGTTGTCACAATGAGCCAAGAGATTAGTAGCTTGTTGAATGAAAAAACAAGAAGAAAATCAGCGGGTTCTTCTCATTCAAAAGCATTTGTTGTAAGAGGCCAAAGCAAAACAAGGGGGAAGAGTAAGACTCCTCATGATCGTGATCAAACCCGTGACAAATCAAGAGATGGTTCTTTTTGAAAGAAAGACATTGAGTGCTATTATTGCTATGAGAAAAGACACATGAAACAAGCATGTTGAAAGCTTAAGAACAAAGAAAAAAGGCGTGACAAAAGTGTGGATAAGAAGCAAGAAGACACAACGGCGGTTACTACCGATAGTGATCTCATGGTTGTTTGTGAAGATGATTGTGTCAATTTTGTGGGCCAAGAGAGTAATTGGTTGATTGATTCCGATGCTTCTTTTCATGTGACTTTTCGAGTTAATTTCCTCATTACTTATACCAAAGGAGATTATGGGTGTGTTCAAATGTATAATGAAGGTTTGTTCAAGATTGTTGGCATGGGTGATGTTTGCTTGGAAACAAATTTGGGCTGCAAATCGTTACTTAAAGATGTGAGGTATGGTTCTGACATTCTCCTCAATTTTATCTTTATCGAGAAGCTAGATGATGAAAGCTATAATAACAAATTTGGTGATGGAATATGGAAACTCACAAAGGGTTCTTTGGTGGTGGCTAAGTATGTAAGAAGACTCATACACTTTATTCGATGCAAGAAAAAATTTGTAAAGGTGTTATTAATGCACTTGAGGATGATACTTCTACCGAATTATGGCACAAGCGGCTTGGGTATATGAGTGAAAATGGGCTGTAAGTTTTGTTCAACAAAGAGCTTCTACCCAGTTTGAAAAGTACACATTTTAAAATTTGTGTTCATTGCTTGGCGGACAAACAATATAGAGTTTCTTTTCATAAAAATGTTGCTTCTAGAAAAGAAAATGTTTTGGAGTTGATTCATTTAGATGCTTGTGGTCCTTTGAAAGTTAGAACACATAGTGGTGCACTTTATTTTGTTACTTTCATTGATGATTATTCAAGGAAATATTGGACTTTTGTACTAAAAACTAAAGATCAAGTTCTAGATGTATTTAAGCATTTTTAGGCCATGGTTGAAGGAGAAACAGGGCAAAAATTGAAGTGCATCCGAATAGATAATAGTGGTAAATACATTGGGTCATTTGATGAGTATTGTCGTAACCAAGGTATTTGGCATCAAAAGACCCTCAACAAAATGGCATTGCCGAGAGGATGAACCGCACCATTGTGGAAAGAATAAGGTGTCTGTTTTCACATGCTAAATTGCCAAGATCCCGTTAGGGTGAGGCAATGAGGATATCGATTGACGTGATTAATTTGTCTCATTCCTATCCTTCGAATGGTGGTGTTCCTAAAAGAGTTTGGACCGGTAAAGATGTGTCTTATGAGCACTTGAGAGTGTTTGGTTGCCAAGCCCTTGTTCACATTCCGAAGGATGAGAGGTCCAAGCTTGATAGTAAGTCAAGACAATGCATTTTTCTTGGCTATGGGCATGATGAATTTGGTTATACATTGTGGGATTCGGTCGACAAGAAAATTATTCAAAGCCGTGATGTTGTGTTTTTTGAAAACCAAACAATTGAAAATTTTAGCAAAAGTGATCAACCGGGGCAAAAAACTAGTGATCTCATTGATATGGATCCATCTCCTTCATTTTCGATGGATGATGAAAATAGAGGAGATGTGCAACCGCCTATTGAAGATGTGAAGGATGATAATAATCCTAATGAAGTTGAGCCAGAAATTGAAGAAGAGCATCCAATTTAAGAACCGCCACTACAACTTGAGTTGAGGAAATTTACAAGAGACCAATAACCTTTGAGAAAGTATCATCCCAATGAATTTGTGTTGATTTCCAATCAAGAGGAGCTTGAGAGTTACCAAGAAGCAATTGAGCATGCAAAGAAATGTGATTGGAAAAAGGTCACAGAAGAAGAAATGAATTCCTTACTTGAAAATCACACTTACGATTTGGTGAAATTGCCTAAGAGGAGGAAAATTCTGAAAAATAAGTGGGTCTTCAAATTGATGAATGATGACAAGAATTTAAGGTACAAGGCATAACTTGTTGTGAAATGCTTTGGGCAAAAGAAATGTGTTGACTTTGATGAAATTTTCTTGCCGGTTGTGAAGATGTCTTCTATTCGGGTTGTACTTGGCATGACTAGAAGTATGAACTTTGAAGTTGAGCAACTTGATGTGAAGACCGTATTTCTTCATAGTAACCTTGAAGAAGAAATTTACATAGAGCAACCGGAGGGTTTTGTGAAAAAAGGAAAAGAGAAATTTGTTTGCAAATTGAAGAAAAGTTTGTATGGTAATAGTTTTTCTAAAACCACTTCGGATCATTATGTGTTTGTGAAAAAAAAATTCGGATGGCAAATTTATTATTCTTTTGCATTATGTTGATGACATGTTAATTGTGAGTTAAGATTATACTATGATTAATAGATTGAAATTAGAGTTGGGTAAGTCGTTTGCTATGAAAGATTTGGGACCGGCAAAGCAAATACTTGGTATGAAAATTGTCTGTGATCGCAAAAAGGGGTTAATTTGGTTGTCTCAAGAAAGCAACATTGAGAAGATCCTTGAGAGATTCAACATGGATAAAGTAAAGCCGGTTGATTGTCCACTTGTGGGTCACTTCAAGCTTAGTTCAAATTAATGTCCTACAAGTGAGAAGACAAGGAAGAGATGTTGAAAATACCTTATATTTCAACGATTGGTTCTTTAATGTATGCCATGGTTTGTATAAGCCCAGGTATTGCTCACTCCGTTGGTGTGGTGAGTCGTTTTCTCTCTAATCCGGGTAAAGTACATTGGGCAGTGGTAAAATAGATTCTAAGGTATCATCGAGGGACTTCGAAAGTGTGCTCGTATCTTGGGAATGGTAAGCCAATGCTTGATGGGTTCATAGATTCCGACATGGCCAGTGATGTTAATTTTAGGAAATCTACTTTAAGGTATTAGATGACTTTTGCAAGGGGAACTGTGGCATGACAATCTAAATTACAAAAATGTGTTGTTTTTTCAACTACCGAAGCTGAATTTATCGCCATTACGAAAACTTGCAAAAAAGAGTTATGGTTGAAGAAATTTTTGCAATAGTTTGATTTGAAGTAAGAAAGGTATGTGTTTTATTGTGATGATCAAAGTGCTATTCATTTGAATAAAAATTTCACTTTTTATTCGAGATCGAAATACATTGATATGAGGTACCATTAGATTCGTAATGTGTTAGATTCAAAATTATTACAATTCGAAAATGTTCATACAAATGATAATATTTTGAATATATTAACTAAGACTTTGTTGGTAAAAGGAGAATATAAACAAGGTCTCTTTCACAAATTAGCAGGTGAAGACAAGTTAGATTTGGTTCATGAATATTATATTTTCGCATTTGGTTTTTCTCTTGTAACTTCTATAGAGGGTACTTAGGATGTCAATAAAGAGGACTTTGCAAATCTTAGTGTCATTGTCACTTCGATACACTAAGATTTGGATAGATTTCATTTCTGATAGAGTTTTTTTTAAGGTTACTTCAAGAGAGCTGAAATGCAAGCTCTAATAATAATAATAATAATAATAATAATAGTAATAATGAGAAAAACAAAATAGGGTTCATTTTACTAATTGAATCTTTCATAAGTAAATGGGTTTTTGACAAATATATCTTTGAAGGACAAGGATGGTTAGAAGTATAATTGGTCTTTATAGTACAGTTTCATGTTTTTATTATATATATATTGACAGGGGTAGGCCCACAGGGACCACGGCCCATCATGAGTAAACCTAAGCCCACCAATTAAACCCCATTGCACAACCCGGGTGGTAAAACCCAGCATCACTGGAAGCCAACTGGACAGGGAAGACCAATGACATTCGGACACGCGGCGGATGCAGGACAGGCCACGTCAGCAGACAAAGATCTGCAGAGTTATTGCCACAGCACATCACCATTAATGCAATCCATCAGAACATTTATTGCGACAACACTTCCCAGCCGGCACGGCACCTCCTCACCCTGAACAAGGCAAATCACGACACAAGCTTTCGGCGGGGGAAAGCCCAGAATAGCAGAGGTAATGAAATGATTACCAAAGGATATAAGCAAGGAAAAAGGAGAAAAGAAGGTTAAGTTTTCTACCTCTCTCTCTCTCTCTCTCTCTCTCTCTACGTTTTGCCTATCACCCTTTCTAATTCACACACCGGAGGGTTCGCCGGGGGACTACCCCGTCTCCCGATTGAACTTGCTTGCAGGTTTTCTAGTGGACCTGAGGAGCTTGGATCGGTCCAGCCCATACACGACGACACACAGCATTATCAGTGGCGCCGTCTGTGGGAATCCGGTTTGTCCGTGCGCCAGTTGTGTTCATTGCCGCCGGAGACCCTGTTCAGTAACCTTCTCACCTCATCCGTCAAGTGTATGGTCACGACTAGATCCATGGCTTCCCACCATAATGCTACCGACCACCAAACCGACCCTCCCAACCCAAACAATCCACCACAGTACTTCACCGAGCTCACCAACAGCATCAACCGTATGGCCGAACAAAACCAAGCCCTAATCAATGCTCTGCTACAAAGAAACCTCCCTATACCTCCACCTCCGGATATTCCACCCCACCCAGAACAAGTTCCAGGCCATACTGTCCCACAACCCGACCCTCTCAACTCGGGAGGTTTGCAGCCTCCTCACCCACATATGCACCCGCCTCCTCCACCCCCACGTCCATCAGTCATAGCTCCAGCTCCAGAGGGAGAAGCTAGCAGTGTCCAACATCTGTCTCCCTCTGGCGGCGACAACATTCCCCTCTGGGACGCCGAACTCCGAGCCATGAAACTCCAGCTCCAGGGGGTTATGCAGAATATCCAACATAAGCCCTCCACCACAGCAAACTCCCCATTTGTCGCCTCCATCCGAGACAAACCCCTACCCGCCAAGTTCAAAATGCCTACCATCGACCCCTTTGACGGAACGACCGACCCCGTCGACCACCTGGAGACCTACCGTACCCTCATGATCCTCCATGCTTTCCCTGACGAGATCATGTGCCGAGCCTTTCCAGTGACACTGAAGGGGTCGGCTCGGCTATGGTTCAGCCAGTTGCCACCGGATTCTGTCTCCACATTCCAACACCTCAGTGATTCCTTCCTGAACCACTTCATCGGGGCCCAACGCCAGCGACGCCCAGCGACCCAACTCCTCAACATCCGTCAGACCGAGGGGGAGTCACTGCGCAGCTTTGTCACTCGCTTCAACACCGAAGCCTTACAAGTTGCTGAAAATGACGATAAAGTCATCCTCACGGCCTTCATGGCTGGTCTGCGGTCATCCGATTTCCTCTTCTCCCTCTCCAAGAACCCCCCGACATCCATGGCAGCCTTGCTCTCCAAAGCCCAAAAGTACATGAACGCCGAGGATTCTCTAGCCGCTCGGCAAGACTCCACGGCTAAATATCTGGCCCCTAGAGAAAAGAGAAAAGACCAAGAACCCAGTCATGCCCGGCATCATAACCAAACATCCCGCTATGCCGACCGACCTCCTCGCGCCGACCGGTCAGCCCCAACCAGACCCCCCGGTCGGTTCGAGCAATACACCCCCCTCAATACTCCCATAGAACAAGTTCTTCACCAGATTCAACGCGACTACCCCCTCAAATGGCCCCTTCCTCCACGGAATCCTTCCAACCGTAAAGACCAGTCCAAATACTGCCGTTTCCACCAGGATCATGGCCATAACACCGACGACTGCATCAGCCTCAAAGACCAAGTGGAGACCCTCATTCGCCAGGGGCGCCTGAGCCGATTCACAGATACCCGCCCTCAGCAGAGGCAAAGGACCGAACCCCGCAGAGACAATCACAGGCATACCCCTCCACGGCGACCAGCTCAACCAGACCAAGGGCATGACCGACCCCGCCAACAACCCCGGCCTCAAGGTAATCCGCCTCCGCCAGTTGGTGAAATCAGAGTTATTTCAGGTGGCCTTGCCTGTGGTGGACCGTCTCGCTCAGCTCAGAGGGCGGAGCTTAGAAAGATACGGCAGGGCTCAGACAAGACAGTGGCCACGGTCGACCGACCCCCCCAAACAACCCAAACAGTGGACAGAGCCCGTTACCTTCACGGACGCCGACTGCACAGGCATCCGTTATCCCCACGATGATCCCCTTGTCATCTCCACTGTCCTCTCCAATTATAAGGTCAGAAGAGTCCTCATCGATAATGGCAGTTCCTCGGACATCATTTTTCTCAACTGCTTCCGCCAGCTGAAGATCGGGGAAGAGAGCCTGTCCCCACTCCAAACTCCTCTGGTCGGTTTCACCGGCGACCGGGTGACCTCTGTCGGCTCCATTGATCTCCCCATCACCATTGGAGAGTACCCACGACAGACCACGAAGTTGCTCACTTTCCTTGTTGTTGACTGCCCCTCTGCCTACAACATCATCCTCGGCCGCACCGCCCTTAATGCCTTCCAAGCCATCACATCCACCTACCACCTTGCCCTCAAGTTCCCTACCGATTTCGGGGTCGGAACGGTGAGAGGGGAACAGACCGTCGCTAGAGAATGTTATGTGGCCTCGCTTAAAGAGATCAAACTGAAAGAGGCAATGGTCATCGAAGGGCTTGACGTCCGAGATGAGGAGGAACTGATCAGAGGCGAACCTGTGGAGGAACTCGTCGAAGTTAACATCGATCCCACCAACCCGCTCAAAACAGCTAAAATTGGCAGCCAACTGCCCCCCCAAGCAAAGGCCGACCTCACTGCCCTCCTGACCGAACACAGGGACGTCTTCGCTTGGACTCATGCAGACATGCCAGGCATCGACCCCTCTTTCATCACCCACCGCCTCAGCATCGAGCCTCATTTCCGACCTTACCGACAAAGGCAGCGTATTTTCCATCCAGAGCGCAACAACCTCATAGCTGCAGAGGTTGACAAACTTCTCGAGGCCCAGTTTATCCGAAATGTGGATTATCCCAAGTGGCTGTCCAACGTGGTCCTGGTCCGCAAACACAATGGCAAATGGCGTCTCTGCGTCGACTACTCCGACTTGAACCGAGCTTGTCCCAAAGATAGCTATCCTCTCCCTCGCATTGATCTGCTGGTTGACGCCACGGCCGGTCATCAAATGCTCAGCTTCATGGATGCTTTTTCAGGGTACAACCAAATCGTGATGCACTCATCCGACCAGGAACACACATCTTTCATCACTGACCGGGGCACCTACCACTACCGTGTCATGCCGTTCGGACTAAAGAATGCTGGGGCCACCTACCAACGTTTAGTCAATACAGTCTTCCACCATCAGATTGGACGGAACATGGAAGTGTATGTGGATGACATGCTGGTCAAGAGTAAACTCTCCACTGACCACCTCACCGACCTACGAGAGACTTTTGCCACCCTTCGCAAATATCAAATGAAGCTCAACCCAGAGAAGTGCGCCTTTGGCGTAGGCTCTGGCAAATTCCTGGGTTTCATGGTCAGTCAGCGCGGCATCGAGGCCAACCCAGAGAAGATCAAGGCCTTGATCGAAATGCAGTCACCCAAAACCGTTAAAGAGGTCCAAAGACTCACCGGCAGAGTGGCAGCCCTCAACCGTTTCATCTCCCGCGCAACGGATAAGTGCCTGCCATTTTTCAAAGTCCTGCGGCAGACTTTTGAGTGGACAACTGAATCAGAAGAAGCCTTTCAACAGTTAAAACAGTGCATGGCCAATCCTCCCCTCCTCTCACAGGCAATTACCGGCGAGCCCCTCTTCCTCTACCTGGCAGTATCAAGCACTGCAATCAGCGCAGCACTCATCAGAGAGGACGGCTCAGTTCAACGGCCGGTCTACTACATCAGTCGGGCTCTTAGGGGAGCAGAGCAGAACTACCCCTTATTAGAAAAGCTGTCCCTGGCCCTGGTCACCGCCTCCAGGCGACTCCGCCCCTACTTCCAAGCCCATTCCATAGTGCTTCTCACCGACCAGCCACTGAAGAAGGTCATGCAGCAACCAGAGCTCTCAGGAAGACTTATGCAGTGGTCAGTAGAGCTAAGCCAGTACGACATCTCTTATCGCCCCCGGACAGCAATCAAGGGGCAAGCCGTAGCCGACTTCATCTTGGAATTCACCAATCCGACCCCAACCACTAACCCTCCAACCCCACCAACCCCGCCCGAGCCCGAAGACCCTCATTGTTGGACGCTCAATGTCGACGGCTCGTCTCGCAGGGAAGGAAGCGGAGTTGGCCTCATCCTAACATCCCCCGAAGGGGGTTACTTCAAATGTGCCCTCCGCCTCTTGTTTTCGGCCAGCAACAATGAGGCCGAATACGAAGTATTGATAGCAGGACTTCGTCTAGCCAAAGACATTGGTGTTAGCCACATTCGCGTGTTCAGTGACTCCCAACTTATCGTCGGCCAGATCACGGGTGAATTCGATGCCAGGGACACCACAATGCGGACTTACAGGGACATGGCGCTCACACTTGTCCGTCTCTTCAACACTTTCCAGATTAGACACATACCTCGGGCGGAGAACTCCAAAGCAGATGAGATGGCCCAGCTGGCCTCCGCCGATCAATCCGACCTCAGCCATGGAGTTCGCCTCGAATACCTGACACACCCGGCCATCTCACCCGACCTGCAAGAAGTGCACTTTCTCCAGACGGAACCCATTCCTTGGGCATCCGACATCTTCCTCTTCTCGACCACTGGTGAACTCCCAGATGACCAACACCAGGCTGCCAAGGTCAGAGCCCGGTCAGCTAACTACATTCTGGTCGACGGCCTCCTTT
The DNA here is from genome assembly GCA_036172215.1 of Camellia granthamiana. Classification (NCBI taxonomy): domain Eukaryota; kingdom Viridiplantae; phylum Streptophyta; class Magnoliopsida; order Ericales; family Theaceae; genus Camellia; species Camellia granthamiana. The sequence goes on along the minus strand of CM069907.1, from coordinate 140,765,623 downwards.
ACAAGCGCGGTTTTTTACGACCGTACCTGCGGTGTCTCAGCCCCGCCCAAGCAACCTATGTAATGCAAGAGATCCATGAAGGAATCTGTGGTAATCATTCGGGCGGCAGGTCTCTTGCACACAAAGTACTCCGCACAGGCTACTTCTGGCCGACCCTCAACAAAGATGCCTCTGATTTCGTGCTGAAATGCGACAAGTGTCAGCGTTTCGCCAACATCCCCCACGCTCCTCCCACTGAGCTGATCAATCTCTGCAGCCCTTACCCGTTCTCCAAATGGGGTATCGACCTGGTTGGTCCACTTCCCACCGGGCGAGGCTAGACCAAGTTCGCAATTGTCGCCATTGATTACTTCACCAAGTGGGTCGAGGCAGAACCCCTCGCCACAATCACCGAGCGGAATACCACCAAGTTTATCTGGCAATCGATTGTCTGCAGATTTGGCATCCCTCAGGCCATCGTCTCCGACAATGGCAAACAGTTCGACAATGCTAAATACAGGAAATTTTGTGCAGATCTCCAGATTCAACCATGCTTCTCTTCCCCCGGTCACCCCCAAGCAAACGGCCAGGTGGAGGTCACCAACCGCTCTCTCCTGAAGATCATCAAAACTAAACTCGAAGCTGCTAAAGGCCTCTGGGCTGAGGAACTACCACATGTACTCTGGGCTTACCGAACTACTGCCCGGACTCCCACGGGGGAAACCCCTTTTCGCTTAACATATGGCGCCGAGGCGGTCATTCCTGTGGAAGTCGGTCTGCCCACCCCCAGGACCTTACACCCGGATCTCGCCTCAGCCGAAGAACTCCGTCGGGCAGACCTGGACCTCATCGAGGAGCTCAGAGAGACTGCCGCCGTCAGGTTGGCTTCGTACCAGCAGAAAATGAGAACACATTATAACCGCAGAGTCCGACCACGGGAGTTCTCTCCTGGCGACCTTGTCCTGAGAGA